>JADBJO010013701.1:0-51230 GCA_016801955.1 Conus betulinus
ACAAGGATCGGAAAGGCCAGGGCAGCGTCGTACAGTACGGAACATCTGGGGCGCCAAGGAAACTTTCAATCAACACCAAAGGTCAGGCTCTTCAACACCAACATCAAGGCAGTTCTTACTGTACGAAGGGGAGACCTGGAGAACTACAGTCGCCACCACCAAGAAAGTGCAGGTGTTCATCAACAAAACTGCCTGTGCAAGATTCTCCGCATCCGATGGCCAGACACCATCAACAACAACGAGCTCAGGGAGAGAACAAACCAGCTGCTTGCAGAACAGGAAATCAAGAAACGACGTTGGGTCTGGATTTGACACGCACTTCGGAAGCCTGTAAGCAACATCACCAGACAAGCCCTAACATGGATCCCCACGGAAAACGAAAAAGAGGACGGCCAAGGAACATCTGGTGCAGGGACCTGGAAGCAGGCATTAGGAACATTGGGATGACTAGGAACCAGCTGGAGAAAAGAGCCCAGGACAGAGATGCCTGGAGGTCCTTGGTTGGCGGCCTGTACCCCAGGAGGGGTAATAGGCGATGATGATGATGATGATGATGATGATGATGATGATGATGATGACAAATATGCAGGTGATGTTGTACCAACGATCAAACAGAATGGACCATGTCAAAGGCCATACGTTCTGAGGTCTTCTGGCTATGGTTTTACCGAGTCACCTACTTACGGATTGGAGGTGAGGTCTGGAGTTTGACTTACTAAAGAGTTGTGGACTGTTGCTGGAATGTAGAATTGCCAAACTATACACTACCATCCATCTGGTAATCCTGCTGAACGTGGAACTGGACATTACGCAACATGTTGCTAAATCTTGATAGCAAACAGATAAAAAGTGGGAGGGAAGACCTTAAGTCAATTTAATTCGTATGATGAAAAAAAAATCTTTAGATAAGTGTAAAACGGCCTACTTTACGTTCTCTCAGAAAACTGTCTAGTTAATTATACTTGATTAGTACATGACTTTACAACATCGGTCTTATTGGTCCAAACACAACTTCAGAATTTCAATAGAATTTCAAAGAATATGAATGCGACACCAAAATGCTTTGTGAATGGTTATAATATTAGAAATTATGTACTTCAGGAGATCTAGCTAAAGTCACGATTTAAAATTGGCATTATCAGGACATGCAGAGATGCAGGCATTGAGGCAGGCAGTAATAGAGAAAACAGCAATTCGAACGACAAGTCATATAAAACAGAGAGCTACCAGGGATACAGAACCGACCTGTCCATGTCAAGTATATGGTTCAGTGAGAGCCATGAAATGGGAATAGGGAGCAAACTCCTCAACTTCGTTGAACTGCCCCTTCAACGGGGTATAGGAGGGTGAAACCGATGAAATGCGGAAAGAGGGTATCTTATTAAACACGCTCTTCTACACAGGTGGGTCTGTGAGGACCAAGTGATTGGGTATAATTGTATATGGTATATTGTAATGTAATGTAAATGGGTTGATAAGTGATGAGGCGCGTGAAGTGTAAATACAGAGAAAAAAAGGTGTGTGTGTGTGTGTGTGTGTGTGTGTGTGTGTGTGTGTGTGTGTGTGTGTGGTCTGTGAGGTGGGGTGGGAGGTGGGGGGAAAGAGCTGGATAGAAAAAAAGACGTTGTGTGGCAATTGTATGCAGTTTTGCGTAGAATTATGGTAGCTGGTCTTGAACTTAAATCATAGCTAGTACTGTTGATTGATATATAGATTGGATAATTTAATGGCATTGTTGCTTGCTTGTTAGTTGTGGTTGGGACATTTTCTTGTGCAGGGTCAGTGATGCTTTGTCATGTTTATATGTGACTGCATTATTGACAAGCCCATCATGTATACCATTAAGTATCTGCCTTTTTCTCGCCCCCACCAAGAATGCTATGTTTTCAACTGAGCCCGTTGGGTTGGTTGGTTGTGATGAAATGTTCAGTCTGTCGTCTGTAGCAAGCTATGCTAAGTTTATGACTGAACTGACTCTAACGATGTTTGAGAAAAGATGAAACGAAGGCCAAGAATGAACTCAGTCAATTTCAGTGTCAGTTTGTAGCCGTGGACCTGGATTTAAGATCAGATCAAGAATCTGTGGACAAGAAACTTCAAAGTGTATTCTGAATGTCAGCAGTATGATGTTATTGTTCACAGACTGATTACTGTCTTGAGAGATCTAGTAATGCAAACACTTGATATTCAAATATTTTTTATATCCCAGCAAATATTTACACGTGTAAGGTGTCTGGCGGTTCATATCTGCTAGTACATTTCTTGGTGGAACCAAAGAATAGCACTTTTTGTCATTAATTCATGATTGACTGGATTGTAGGCGTTTGCAAAAATTGCATGTATTTCTAGTGTTGCAATAACACACATGATGCCACCTTTCTTTCGTTTTCTTTCCATGATCAAACGCTGGAAACGGGGGATCAAGGATCTGAGTGCCTGTCTTGTTCTAACGATTTTATGCGTTAAGAGTTCATTAAAAATATCCCCGTATCTGTGACTTGTAGCACAAAACATAAACTCCAGAAGAATCAGGACCATGATTGTAGTGATGACAGCCCCGTCGGTCTGGCTATATCACGATGAGAAATCTGAGTCATAACGACCTCTGAGGTCGTGCTATGGATATGTACCTGTTCGGTTAAAAATAAAATCATGTTTTACTTTTAAATTTCGTTTACGCCAGCTGCGCCCAAGAGTCTTCATATATCTTTTCTCATCAGCGCTATGGGGAACTAAGAGACAAGAGTGGATATACATGATGCACTACATGTATACGTACGAGCAAGTGTACGTGTAAATGTCATGAGAAATTCATTGCATTACGACACCTTGCTTTCAACCTGTACTTTACCTTTTTCCCTGAAGCTAAAAAGACCCCCAAACATTACCCAGTGGTTTCTGGAACTGTTCGGTGAACTCCTAATTATTCCAGCTTTCGTCTCCACATGGATGTAACGTGGTGCCAGAGTGTGAGGATGGACGGGATGAAAGAGAGCACTGTCCCTACAGCAGTCTGACTGTCCGGGCATGTCACCAATGTGTGGACGGTGCTACTCCTTTGGAAGTATGCTGCCTGTATTTGATAGTGACAGTGTTAGGTATCAAGGAATCATGAAGCCTGAAGTTGATTGACAGTTGTATCATTGTTTTTTAGTTCTGACTCTTATTGTAGTTCTTTGGAGGTTTCAACAGGTCCCGCCTGTTTTTTTGGTGTTGGTGGTTGACTGGTTTGGTGCAGTGTTTAACAAATCAGGGATTCATGGGGCCACAACTGTCTTTACTTTTGTGGTTGGTATGGTCTCCAATGATTTGTCATCACTTCCTATGTACAGATTGAAATTCTTCATGGTGAAGCTGTGTTGTATATACAATCCGAATTTAACGGAAACGCACATGAACGATGGCCGTATGATTTGTTAGTATTACTCATCTATTCAACACTTCATGGAATACGGTCACACTCTTCCCTGTGTGTGCGGAGTGGTCGCGTACAGCGCAATTGCACAGGCGCAACTTCTTTCATTTCACAACAAATAGGAGGGTGAAACAATCATTTCATTACAACCAATTTCATTGAACAAGTCTCTGTTTGCGCTGCTCCTCAGCAACGAGACTTTCGTTGGTATTTTGTGCCATGATGGTCATGCTAACGTACACAGAATTCTCATCTGTGGCTTTACTCAGTTTAAAAGCGTGCAGCCAAGACCGCACATCTTGTCATTTCCATTTCTCACTCCACACATGACAGCCGCAGGGACTCAGCTGAAGAGCACGCTATGTTAGCTCCCCACATTTATATGCAGTGATGACGTCACCCACACTGTCATACTCTCTTGGTGTGCAATGTCCCCATACATGATTGTGAGGACAGCAGTGATGAATCATTCTGTGACGATCCTGCTTGCATCAGAATGTTCACATGTAATAATGTCAATGTGTTTCTTACACTATGTTTGTGATCAGGTAGTACCACATTGCCAGGATCACTCAGAGGATTTAGCTGCATTGGACACAAAAAAATAACCTAAGTCCATCACCCATACTCTTTCCGTTCCCTGCTCTGGTCAATTTTGATGGCATTAGGATGTTTCATTCCACCCCAATTATTCTCCAATGAGTCATGTCATGACACTCACTACCGTTGCCCTAATGACATCAAAGATTGCTTACCTGTCTATTACACGATGCAATGGAATGTACGACTGCAGGGACCGTAAGGACGAAGATGGCTGTGAGAAACATGATGTGTTCAGGATTCTTCAGGTGCGTGAGAGCATCCACAACCTGTATACACACTGACCACCTGTGTGATGGCTGGCCTCACTGTCCATTGCATGATGAATGAAATAGTGTTGTGACACAAGTTTCCTGTGGGCTGTCTGTGTCAAGGTCACTCGTTCTGCTGTCTTCCAGCCCTTCTCTTGCCTCACAGTTTCCACATATTCGTTTTTTGGATGGAACCAGTTCGGGAATCACCTTTCTGACGTCAGTCCACTCAGCTATCTTGTTAATCTAGTTCTTACCCAGTGTCCTTAACTATCATTTCCCCCATGAAATTGCTGAATCTGAGGTTTCTGGACCTCACTGACAACAAGCTAAAGCAAGGGAATATGAGTAACTTTCTTCCGTTGCACAATTTACGATCGTTGTCACTTTTCCCACAACCCCCTTACATGCATTTATACTGATTTTCGACGTCATCAAGCACAGTAATTTACTGCAGGTAGATCTCTCATTCACTGCACTGGCATTGGTTTGATTCAAAGTCTTCTCGCCATTCGTTCACAACAGAGAGCTCCATTTAACTCATACTACGATTCATACCATCAGTGCCAGTGGATTTAAGTTCACACCACGACTAAGTGAACTCTTCATGGATGCAGTCCTGTGACAAAGTTCCCACCGAACATGTTCAGGAATCTTTACCGTTTTACAGCTTGTTTCAACAGGGACAACTTCAAAATATGCTGCAAAATAACTCTCCGAGTAATTTTGATGTGGCTTCTTGTCGTGCCCCCAGAGACGAAAATTTCCTCATGTGAAGACTTGCTACAATCATGGTTTTATCGAGGGTTTCTTTGGATAATTACTGGTTAATCACTGAGCGGTAATGTTTTCTGCTTCTGTGCGCGCCTTAACAGCAAAGAGTATGACTTCGTCAAGTGGATTCAGCGTCTTTGTCCTCAACCTTACGCTGGCTGACATTCTGATGGGTGGCTATGGAGCAATCATGGCCGTATCTGATTGAACAGTTCCGTGGGCCGATATCTCCAGTTTTGATGACTCATGGAAAGACAGTACAGCCTGCAAAGTAGCTGGCACTATGTGTCTGTTGTCCAGTGAAGTATCAGCTCTGATCATCTGGCTGATCACACTGGATCGTTTTCTTGTCCTTCATTTCCATTTAGCACCTTGCGGTTTGGGAGAATGTCAGCACTGTGGCTTGTCTGTTGACTTGGGCTATTGGTTGGATACTGGCCTTACTACCTTCCCTTCCCACACTGTCACACTGGGAGTTTTATAGTCAAACAGGCATCTGTATCCCGCTTCCAGTGACGAAGCAAGACTTTAAAGGAAAAGAATATTCGTTCAGTGTACTTGTTGTCCTTAACTTCATTCTGTTCTTATTTATCTCTGCTGGCCAAGCGCTGATCTACTGGTCAATACAGAGCAATGCTTTCAAGACCAACACGACCAAAGTATCACGGGACATGGACTATAGCTCAGCGACTGATCACTGTTGCTGTGACAGACTTTATGTGCTGGTTTCCCATTGGTCTGTGTGGGATGTTGGCAGTGATCAGAGTTCCCCATACCGGGTGAGGTGACGTGGGCCACTGGCTGTATTTGTATTACCCTTAAAACTCAGCAATTAACCCCTTCATGTACACCTTTAACACATGGACAGAAAAACGTAGACAGTCCCAATGAAGCCAAACTTCTGCAATGGCTGGAAAAATCATTCTGATGTAACTGTCGCTTAGTATGTCTCTGGTCTGATACTTGCTTATGTTGATGGGAGGTGTAAAAATAAGGTCGAAGCCCTCAAAGTATTTTCTGTTTCACATGGTATGATTGTGTATATGAGCTATTGTAAAGACTGGGCATAGATTTCGTGAAGGTCAGTAGCCACATACGTTTCAATATTAATATACTTTCTGTTCCAACATTTTAGTGCAGTCTGGTTATAGTAGAGTGTATCTGACAATTAGAGAGAGACACAAGAGAAAGAGACAGACAGACAGACAGGGACAGACAGAAAGACAGACAGAGACAGAGAGACGAGAGAGTCCAACATTTTTAGTTTCAGTCTGGTATAGTGGAGTGTATCTGACAATTAGAGAGAGAGAGAGGAGAGAGAGAGAGAGAGAGAGAGAGAAACACAGACAGACAGACAGATAGACAGACAGAGACAGAGAGACAGAGGTAATGATAACACAGGAAGAACAAGAAAGTTTGAACGAAGAAGAATATTTGGAAAGCCCCTAATAAGGCTGAATTGCCAAACTTTGTACTGTTTGCTTGCTATATATTTCTTCTCCCTTTGAGTAAAAACCTCAGTCAAAGAAAGCGTTCAAAACGTTTGGTCATTTCTTTCTATAGAAGAACTTTGTGATTTCTGTGCCTTACATGCAGATTATATTTGTCTATGACAGCTAGATTATCCTCAAATCGCGGACAGCCTCACAAGACTCAGAAGAGGTTAGGTTCTACAGAGCAAACGGTTTTTTGAGTCTCAAGCAAGAAGTTCAGACTCTGAATCATGGACTGGGCTTCTCCTTTGCACGTTATGCAATAAATCTATTTCAGTTTTGTTCTCTGCCTCTCGCAACAGTGCTTATAGCAGAAACTTCATTCGAGGTCATAAATAAAACCCCTGACTACAGCAAGGTGGTGAAAACACCTGTAGGGCCGCAAGGAAGTGCCAGATACTGTGTGACCCGCCCTCTCCATTTTCAAACGCCATGAGGCGGGTATCTGAAGGATAGATAATGTGTAGGGCGAGTCCTGTTTCCTTATGTAATGGAATTTGAATTGAAGGCGTGTATTTTAGTAACATTATTTGCTAAGGTGGCGACACAAGTTTCAACACTTATACGAGTTAAAGTAAACATTTGTGCATGGACATGTTTTGTATTTTACAAGAGATACTTTCATGATTAATCAACAATACTGGAAAATAAATCTTCCTCATCACTTTTAGAGCAATACAGACAAGATGACAAACAAACAGCAGCAACAACAACAACATAACAGCGCAGCTGCAGCAGCAGCAAGAAGAAAAAGAAGGAGGAGAACAAACATCATCATCATCACACAACAACACAACAACAACGACAACTACAAGAACAAGAAACAGAACAAGAGCAACGATGATGATGATGATGATGATGATTGATGATGATGATGATGAAAGAACCAGTAATAATAAAAAAGATGCTCCCGAAAGATGCAACCTTGGGGAGGGGGAGGCAGAGAAGTACTGTCTTCAACTATCAAAGTAACCAGCTAAGATCAACTCTGCACTACCCTTGGAAGTCTGCACTGTGTTTACATGGTTAAGACATGCACAGGGCATTCCATTGAGACGTCAAGGGATATAACGTCTCCCTGGTAGATGCCATTATGTAATGGGGCCATGGATATAACATAACAGAATCCTTACAGGAGCCGTCCCATGTGTGTACCAACCATCTTTCATGCCTGCAGAGCCTACCATCAAAAAAAAAAAAAAAGAAAAAAAAAAACAGCCACCATCAAGCAAACTGCTGTGCGCATCTCTCGCAGCCTTACTTGTTGCTGTGAAGACAGAACAACTTCAGATGCAGCCAAGCTTTCGCCATGAGGTCTGACGTACCTCTAAAGAGGTCTCAGGTTACAGTCTGTTTTGGTTACTTTCATTAGGACTTCAGGGACAAAATTGCTTCCAGGCAGTTGCTACTGTGTGATGGCCATTGAATATAAGACGACAGAACTTCCACGATAGCGTTTCCCATGGGTGCACCTGTCCATTGTTCATGACCACAGTGCCCACTGGCAAAAACCGCCACAGTCCAGCAACTGCCGTGTGCACAAGCACCATCCACCGTCTTTCCTTCCTCAGAAAGAAAACGGGCTCAGACAGACTCCAGTTTTCCACCTATTTCACTCACAAAATAAACTGCAAACTGAAATTCAGTCACAATAACTGAAGCTACCAACACACACAGTTCGAATGTCCATCTTTGCCACAGTGTTCATTCCTTTGGAACTGCACATGCCTGTTATTAGGAACATACTTCTGGGGCAACATACAGGTACAACATAATGCAGGAAGTGCAGATCCGGCATCGTTCATACAAAGTTCAAGTCAAACATCGTCCATACAAAGTTCAGGTCCAGCATCGTTCATACAAAGTTCAGGTCCAGCATCGTCCATACAAAGTTGAAGTCCAGCATTGTCCATATAAAGTTGAAGTCCAGCATTGTCCATACAAAGTTCAGGCCTAGCATTGTCCATACAAAGTTCAGGTCTAGCATTGTCCATACAAAGTTCAGGTCAGACATCGTCCATACAAAGTTCTGGTTCATCATCATCCATACAAAATTCAAGTCCAGCATTGTCCACAGAAAGTTCAAGTGCAGCATTGTCCATACAAAGTTCAAGTCCAGCATCGTTCATACAAAGTTCAGGTCCAGCGTCGTCTATACAAAGTTCAAGTCCAACATTGTTCATACAAAGTTCAGGTCAAACATCATTCATACAAAGCTCAAGTCTGCATCGTTCATACAAAGTTCAGGTCAAGCTCTTTTACCTAGTGTTTGTTATGGGCAATGGCAGTTATGTAATCTAAATCTTTGTCTGCTCTCTTTGCCTCTTTGGTTAGCTGATTTGTTTCATGGATAGCTTAAAAAATCATATATGAATGCTCATTAAAATGTAAAACAAAGAGTGGCAATTGAAAGAAGAACTTCGATATATGTTTTAGTAGGACGAAACTCCAGGATGAACTTGACAGCAGGTCTTCAGAGAAGAAACGCCCTTCGGACAAGTGTTTAAGCCCTGAACTACTTATTCTCTAAGGGAGCCAGGCTGCATCCAGGTCATGATTCCAGATGCTCTTCTACTGCCATTGTTTTTTCCCGCGCGCTGAGGGGATTCGAACCCGCAACTTTTGGATGGGTGGGCGTCTCAAGGCATGCCTTTTTCGGTGGATGTCTTACCCCACTGCAAACGGGATACATGTTCTAAGCTGGGAATTTAACCTTATGAAGTTCACTTTTGTTCCTCCTCGACCAGATCATCCACCTGGAATTCTTTTCGGCTGCTTCTGCCATTGCGTTGAGGATTCTGGTCCTCTTCTTATCTGAAATCGCGAGTTGTTTCATGAGGTCATAGGCTGATGATCTACCAATCCCCTAGCACCAGCTTCTATGGCGAAGGTTCAGGCCTTGAGGCCGGATTCCCTCCAGCTGCTCGCTAAACTGGCATACTTCTCGTCTTGTAGAGGTGATTTGCTCCACTCTGCTTTGGTGTGGCACAGTGAGTTCGACAGAATCATTTGTTTGATGAACCTGAATGGAGAACAATATCTGGTCTCATGCCCTTCTTCTTGACAATCGCCGGATTGTTCTCCCATTCTGGAAGATCGACTATGCATTCCCAGTCGTCGATGTTTCAATTATAAACATGTCTCAACCCAAACTTGTCATATTTATATGTTCAAAACATTTTCCATCTATATGTCATTAAAAATGATAACACTTTGTGATTTGCAACTGAACAAAATCAACGTTTTGAGCTTTGTTTCGTATTAACATTCATCCAACCTCTTCTTTAATGAATCTTCCTTTAACACAAAAATATGAAAATGACCGTTTCCTTTCCGCCAAGTGCTTATGATGAGGAATCACAGGTATGTAATCTAAATATCTGGCATATTCTTGGCCTCTGTGTTTGGCTGGTTTCTTTCACAGATAGCTTAAAGCAGCATAATATCAAAGCTCAATCAAAGTGAAATCAAAGGGCGGTAATTTTAAGGATTAACTCAGAAAGATGCTTTAAATTATACACGTCTTCACCTAAAATTGTCATGTATGAATACTGGAGAAAATAGTTAACCAAACAGTCATTCATACCTCATCTGAAAATTAAACGTGAATCAAACAGAAACACGGAAAACAATTAAAGGATGAACATTTTCCACTATCATGTCCCCAGCTGTCATCTCTCTTTTTGGAGCCAACCTCCCCCAATCCCACGACTTTCGTACAGTACCAAGGCATGAATGATTGTAGGGTTGGAGTGTCTGAACTATATGCAGTCTGGCCCTAGGTCGACACCAGGCTGACAGATTTCAGATGTGTGAGCCTTCCCGACACGTATGGACTTCTATTGCCCTTCCCTGATTCGAGGCTGCGTCAGGGGCGACCGTTTATGATTCCTTACTACTATGATAACCTTTATATGGATTGTCAAAAAAAAATTGTCTCGCTTGCACCTTGGGGATTATAGGGTGTAAGCTTTTGGACTTAAAATGGATCCCCTCAAAACAAAAGTCGGCGTAGAATGAGAGGAGGTAGATGAAGACAGATAGGTAGGCAGAAGACAAAAGCTGAAAGACGATTCCAGAAATATGTCATGATTTGTACTTGGAACTGCCAGAGTACCAGAAAGTGAATCTCAACAATTGAAAAACTGGCATGTGACATTGATATGTTGTGTCCACAAGAAACTAGAGGTACCATCCACAGGCCATTGCATTTGGATGATTTTATAATTGTTATCAAAAAACATGATGGACGAGGACTAGCTATGATAATAAGAAACAACTTGAAAAACAAACTGTCTAGGACAGACTTTGAAACATTCTGTAGCAGCATTTTTGCTTTTCAAACAGGTTTCCAATCCTTGGAAGAAACATGACAAATCCCTTAATAGTTTCGATCTTGCATAGACTTGTCACTTTTCATCAAGTCCCATAGGACGTACATTCAAGTCAGACATTCATAGCCAGGCTACAAAATGTCACCAACTAGCAGCACTGAGCTTTTGTTAACGAAGCGCTGTGTTAGAAAACAATTTCAACTCTCGAAGGGTAACCAGCTGCTTCTGGTTCAAGTGAGAGAAAGGTGAGTGGGGGGTAACAACCCGACCATGCAATGTGAGCTGTATGTAGTTTGTACACAACGTGACACAATGCTACGTGTCACCTCTCTCATCAGAATCATCCATACAATCAGAATGCACATTACTACTTTGTGTGATGCAAACGTACCACTAGGACACCTGCAGCCATGACAAGAACAATGCTCACAAAGTAACTCATCACTATTGTCTGGACAGTCCTGTCTGAACCAATGCACTAAAGTGTAATGCAGACAGGTGGCATCATCGTCACAACTGGACATGCCATGTGCACATTTTATCAATGTTAGTGGACGATAATATGTTGCGGTCAGGAGTGCACAGCTTTGGTATGATAGGAGTTCCCACAACAGCTGTCGGGTAACGACCTCTGAATGTTCACATAAGGCGTAAGTATCCACATACATGAGGTTCACCACGCACTCCATGACCCATGACAGCACATTTCTATAAGGTAGTAGGGTTTAAAAATATTCTTCAACAGAGATGGACCTTGTAAGAAAAGAAAAGGTTTTGCACGTGCATGTGCAACACATGATATGCACGACTTATCCCAGATGCATAGGAAAATGTGTCCAAATTATAGGTGAATCACAGAGCCCACCGTACAAATTAAAATGTGTAACAGTGACTCCACGTTTTCCATTCCAACAAACCTGTATGGTCCTCAGGATATCTAGGTAGTCCAGCTAAACTGCATGCATATTCATGTTCATATTACAATTCAGATCCTGTGTAATGATTATTTGGACAGTTTGCTTAAAATGTACACCATAGCAAGAACACTTGCGCCTTCGCTGTCTACCCTGACCTGCTGTTAGATACAGACATACATACGCCAGATACATTAATTGCAGCGGACAAACTGTTTAACTCACAATGATGACAAATCCTGCGTTGTTGTGCTAGTGACACAGTTATTGCAAACAGCATTTTGAACAAAGAGACAGTGTGCGTCCATTGTGAGTTTGTCATGCTATTTCCATTTAACCCCATACACTCTCAAAACAACCGACGCCCTATGCCCATGCCCTTTTACATTGACCTGAATCCTACCTTCCAAAAAACACTGCATCATGCTATCGCCCCCACCCCCACCTCCACCCAACCTTCACCCCGTTCCCACCTCTTCTTCTCTGTTTTCCTCACTCTCCTTTATGATTCATGTCAGTACTGCGGGAATCCTCTTTTCTATCAGACTCTTTCTTTTCGGAACTCCAAGACGTTAGTGACGTAATTCCCACTTCCACAGACTTTTTTCCTTGATGGAAGTTGTCCCTGTGTCCCTCACTGCATTCTCTCCTATTCTACTATCCTTCCATCCCTCACCTTCAAGGATCTGTCGGACACAGAAAACCTGTTTTCCAACAATGAACACGAACACCTGTGAACTGCTGACAGTTGACTCATGGCACCTGCTGCTGTCATAAAGATTGTGTGGCGAGGGAGGGGTTTGAAACGGGTTGAGGTTTGTGTGTTTATCTAGCATCCCGGAAGCTACAAGTTCATTTAAATAGAAGTATATTCCTCCATAATTCAGGCCAAATCAATGCCATTTGAATACATACCATTTCCCCAAACAGATAGTTTGACAAGAGTACCAGCTTTTTGCAAATCCATAGCCTGATTTTCCTCTGCTAGCTACCTCTATCCACCTCCACAGAAAACACACCTCTCCACCTTCTGCAACCTAAATCCCATCCAGCATTACTTATAATGCATCGTTAACCCCCCTTGCAACATGATTCTTCTGGTAATTCTTTTGTAGAGTAACCTTTGCTCTATTGCTGAAATAAATACATGTCCATAACTCCAAACGAATATTCCCATGATGAAATATATACAAGCCATTAAGTGAAAACGAAAACTGCTCATGCAACATTCTTTTTGTTGTTGTTGTTGTTGTGAGCTTGTAATTATTTCATCATGGGAGCAAGAGGTACTGTACCTTTTTTGTTCATTACTTCTTTCTGTGTTCCCTGCCTCATTTTTTTTCATACCAATCAAACCGATGTCACCTGTATTAGGTATTGTTTGTCGATGTGTTTGTCTCACTACATTAAAGATGAGAGCTGTGCCAGTCTTGAATAAATATTACTTTGTGCTTGTTCATTTCACCAGTTGTTGTTGCAGTGTAGATGTGTCGAGTACAATGTATATGTGCAAGCTTGAAACATCCGTTTTGGGGATGTCACCTTGTTTGCTCTGTGTGCTCTGCTGCCATTTTTGCATGCTAGGCGATTTGCTGTTGGAAGCAGCATTCGTTTGGAGTTATGGGCGGTATTGGCTTCATCATGGAAGAAAGTATCATGCACCCCGGAAAAAAGATATTTTACCTTTTGTGCACTTTAAACTGGCAGACCTGCTGTGCAGATACTTGTTAGATTTTTAGGACTCTAACTGGAGTGATTGAAAACTCACCTATATAGAATGCTTGCTTCTCAGGGTTCAGTTTTTTCGGTAGTGATTTGTAGTCTTGGGAACAAAAAAGAGATGGACTAGTCAAGAGAAAAGAGAGAGAAAGACAGTCTAGATGAGAGAGAGAGAGAGAGAGAGAGAGAGAGAGATAGAGAGAGAGGAGAGATCTAATAGGACAAGAAGAGGATTAAGAAGTATGACTTAGATAGAGAGAGTTTTTCTTTCCCTTTTTTTTTCTGCGTACGCAGGATGATACTCCTGCGGACGCTGCCTGTATAGAGAGGCAGTGGAGTTTTGCGTGTATGACCGTTTTTTTTATCCCGCCATTAAAGCAGTCATACTCCCTTCTTCAGGGAAGGAGAGCATGCTATACGTAACGTGTCATCCATACCAACGGCCAAACTCGCCTTCTCTTCAAAGAGTTATTAATGGGATTTTACGTGTGTGCAAGATGTTGTACGTGTGTTCACACACGGAACCTCGGTTTATAGTCTCATTCGAAGGACTGTATTGGTAAGGGAGTCAGAACCATATTAACTCTGAGGGAAAAATCCCCCTGTGCCGAAATTCAAACCCGCAACCCCAGGATCACAGGTCCCGTGCTCTACCTACTGAGCTAATCCGGCCCCAGATAGAGAGAGTTAAACTCTCAACTATGTGTAGGCTCTTATACCACTGGTCCTGAATGGGAGCAGCCTGTACATTGGAGGTGGCACTTGATTTTTTCTTTTTTTTTTTTTTTTGAAACCTGATGAAATGATGGTCCTCACGGAAAGAATGTATTATTTTGGGTGACTAAAAAGAAACAGTTTTTTTTCTTCCACTGGAAAATTTAATGAGAATTGGGGTCGGCGAACCCAGAATGGATTTTCGTCTATGTGAGGCAAATTGCTCGTCTGTATGACCTGAAAAAGAAGTTTGTGACATGGGTGAATGACTTGAGGGTAATGTGGCCTGGATATATACTTCAACGAGAACAGTTTAACACTTTGTTGAATAACATATTGGAAAAAAAAAGGGAAAAAGGAGGAAATGTTAAAAACCCCCACACTCCATAAGAAGTGATCTGCGAATAAAAAGAAAAAAAAAGAAAAGGAAAACACTTGCTTTTTACTGGGGGAGAACTTCGAAATTGTATTCTAGCCTGTTATATTGAAAGGAAGGAGTTGGATGTGTTGTTGCCTGCGAGGTTCATAATCGTTTCTGTGTGCATGCGAATGTGTGGATGGGAACCATCGTGTAACAATATCCCTACTTGTTTGTTATTCAAAAATCAAATTATCAGTACAGATTAAAGAAATAAAAAACAAACTGCAAGTGCAGCAGTTGATCCTGTCAATCCTGAAACTGAACATACACACATACACACACAGCCTCATTACACACACACACACACACACACACACACACACACACACACACACACACACACACACAATCTAAACCATTCACATTTTAGCTGTGACAAAATTGTTGTCCTCTGTTACATTATAGGAGTCTGTAAATGAAAGGCTGGACCTGTTCCGCCACCTGTTCCGCCAGTGCCACTGCACACTTCTGTCATCATTCGTGGCATCAGCCACCACCCGGTTTTTCCTGTCACGTGTGCCTGCAACGAATTATGGCTGGCATCATTGGGGCTGTTTCTACATGAGGGAAGACACAAATTATATGGCGGAGAAGTAAAAGGAAATCATATAGCTGCAACCTACATATGATTTAAATCTACCAGACTTTAAAGTACTGTGTATATGATTTAGTCAGGACCTAGTATATGGACGAACAGAAACAAATCCAGGTAACCTCGATTTGATTGAAATGAAAGCAAATGGGGAATGAGGCAGGGAACAGTAAAAATTAGCAAACAAGTAGGGCAACTCTTGCTTCCATGATAAAATAAATACACGCCCATGACTCCAATAGATATGTCAGGCGATTCGGTGTCGTAAGCAGCATTCCTTTCGAATAATAGGTGTGTATTATTTCATCATGGGGGTAAGAGTTACTCTACTTATTTGTCATTTACCATTTATTTACTGTTCCATGCCTCATTTCCCATTTACTTTCATTTCTGTTCACATGCTGGCTGCTTTTTGTCAATCAAGGACTGTGGGCAGAAACTAGAACATTTACACACACACACACACACACACACACACACACACACGATGGTAATATCCCTCTCGTCTGGAAGCACTCAATCATTATTCCAATACACAAACAAGGAAAGCCCAGAGCAGATAAAAACAGCTATCGTCCAATCGCCTTAACATCTCACACATGCAAACTAATGGAAAAGATTGTTTTAGATAGACTAGTTCATTACTGCGAAAAATATAAAGTAATACCTGTCAACCAAGCTGGCTTTCGAAAAGGCAGATCTACAATGTTCACATAAGGCGCAAGTATCCACATACATGAGTTTCACCGCGCACTCCATGACCCATGACAGCACATTTCTATAAGGTAGTAGGGTTAAAAAATATTCTTCAACAGAGATGGACCTTGTAAGAAAAGAAAAGGTTTTTTGCACGTGCATGTGCAACACATGATATGCACGACTTATCCCAGATGCATAGGAAAATGTGTCCAAATTATGGGTGAATCACAGAGCCCACCGTACAAATTAAAATGTGTAACAGTGACTCCACGTTTTCCATTCCAACAAACCTGTATGGTCCTCAGGATATCTAGGTAGTCCAGCTAAACTGCATACGCATATTCATGTTCATATTACAATTCAGATCCTGTATAATGATTATTTGGACAGTTTGCTTAAAATGTACACCATAGCAAGAACACTTGCGCCTTTGCTGTCTACCCTGACCTGCTGTTAGATACAGACATACATACGCCAGATACATTAATTGCAGCAGACAAACTGTTTAACTCACAATGATGACAAATCCTGCGTTGTTGTGCTAGTGACACAGTTATTGCAAACAGCATTTTGAACAAAGAGACAGTGTGCGTCTATTGTGAGTTTTGCCATGCTATTTCCATTTAACCCCATACACTCTCAAAAAACACCGACGCCCTATGCCCATGCCCTTTTACATTGACCTGATCCTACCTTCCAAAAAACACTGCATCATGCTATCGCCCCCACCCCCACCTCCACCAACCTTCACCCCGTTCCCACCTCTTCTCCTTCTCTGTTTTCCTCACTCTCCTTTATGATTCATGTCAGTACTGCGGGAATCCTCTTTTCTTTCAGATTCTTTCTTTTCGGAACTCCCAAGACGTTAGTGACGTAATTCCCACTTCCACAGACTTTTTTCCTTGATGGAAGTTGTCCCTGTGTCCCTCACTGCATTCTCTCCTATTCTACTATCCTTCCATCCCTCACCTTCAAGGATCTGTCGGACACAGAAAACCTGTTTTCCAACAATGAACACCAACAACTGTGAACTGCTGACAGTTGACTCATGGCACCTGCTGCTGTCATAAAGATTGTGTGGCGAGGGAGGGGTTTGAAACGGGTTGAGGTTTGTGTGTTTATCTAGCATCCCGGAAGCTACAAGTTCATTTAAATAGAAGTATATTCCTCCATAATTCAGCCAAATCAATGCCATTTGAAATACATACCATTTCCCCCAAACAGATAGTTTGACAAGAGTACCAGCTTTTGGCAAATCCATAGCCTGATTTTCCTCTGCTAGCTACCTCTACCCACCCTCCACAGAAAAACACACCTCTCCACCTTCTGCAAACTAAATCCCCGTCCAGCATTACTTATAATGCATCGTTAACCCCCCTTGCAACATGATTCTTCTGGTAATTCTTTTGTAGAGTAACCTTTGCTCTATTGCTGAAATAAATACATCTCCATAACTCCAAACGAATATTCCCATGATGAAATAGATACAAGCCATTAAGTGAAAACGAAAACTGCTCACGCAATATTCTTTTGTTGTTGTTGTTGTTGTGAGCTTGTAATTATTCATCATGGGAGCAAGAGGTACTTACCTTTTTTTGTTCATTACTTCTTTCTGTTCCCTGCCTCATTTTTTTTCATACCAATCAAATCGATGTCACCTGTATTAGGTATTGTTTGTCGATGTGTTTGTCTCACTACATTAAAGATGAGAGCTGTGCCAGTCTTGAATAAATATTACTTTGTGCTTGTTCATTTCACCAGTTGTTGTTGCAGTGTAGATGTGTCGAGTACAGTGTATATGTGCAAGCTTGGAACATCCGTTTTAGGGATGTCACCTTGTTTGCTCTGTGTGCTCTGCTGCCGTTTTTGCATGCTAGGCGATTTGCTGTTGGAAGCAGCATTCGTTTGGAGTTATGGGCGGGTATTGACTTCATCATGGAAGAAAGTATCATGCACCCCGGAAAAAAAGATATTTTACCTTTTGTGCACTTTAAACTGGCAGACCTGCTGTGCAGATACTTGTTAGATTTTTTAGGACTCTAACTGGAGTGATTGAAAACTCACCTTTATAGAATGCTTGCTTCTCAGGGTTCAGTTTTTTCGGTAGTGATTTGTAGTCTTTGGAGAAAAAAAAAGAGACGGACTAGTCAAAAGAAAAGAGAGAGAAAGACAGTTTTTTTTCTTTCTTTCTGCGTACGCAGGCTGATACTCCTGCGGACGCTGCCTGTATAGAGAGGCAGTGGAGTTTTGCGTGTATGACCGTTTTTTTTTTTTTTTTTATCCCGCCATTAAAGCAGTCATACTCCTTCTTCAGGGAAGGTGCATGCTATACGTAACGTGTCATCCATACCAACGGCCAAACTCGCCTTCTCTTCCAAGAGTTGGTAATGGGATATTACGTGTGTGCAAGATGTTGTGCGTGTGTTCACACACGTAACCTCGGTTTATAGTCTCATTCGAAGGACTGTATTGGTAATGGAGTCAGAACCAATATTAACTCTGAGGGAAAAATCCCCCTGTGCCGAAATTCAAACCCGCAACCCCACGATCACGGGTCCCGTGCTCTACCTACTGAGCTAATCCGGCCCCAGATAGAGAGAGTTAAACTCTCAACTATGCGTAGGCTCATATACCACTGGTCCTGAATGGGAGCAGCCTGTACATTGGAGGTGGCACTTGATTTTTTTTTTTTTTTTGAAACCTGATGAAATGATGGTCCTCTCGGAAAGAATGTATTATTTTGGGTGACTAAAAAGAAACAGTTTTTTTTCTTCCACTGGAAAATTTAATGAGAACTGGGGTCGGCGAACCCAGAATGGATTTTCGTCTATGTGAGACAAATTGCTCGTCTGTATGACCTGAAAAAGAAGTTGTGTGACATGTGTGAATGACTTGAGGTAATGTGGCCTGGATATATACTTCAACGAGAACAGTTTAACACTTTGTTGAATAACATATTGGAAAAAAAAGGGAAAAAAAGAGGAAATGTAAAAAACCCCTCACTCCATAAGAAGTGATCTGCGAATAAAAAGAAAAAAAAAGAAAAGGAAAACACTTGCTTTTTACTGGGGGAGAACTTCAAAACTGTATTCTAGCCTGTTATATTGAAAGGAAGGAGTTGGATGTGTTGTTGCCTGCGAGGTTCATAATCGTTTCTGTGTGTATGCGAATGTGTGGATGGGAACCATCGTGTAACAATTACCCTACTTATTTGTTATTCAAAAATCAATTTATCAGTACAGATTAAAGAAATGAAAAGCAAACTGCAAGTGCAGCAGTTGATCCTGTCAATCCTGAACTGAACATACACTCATACACACACAGCCTCATTACACACACACACACACCACACACACACACACACACACACACACACACACACACACACACACACACAAACACACACACACATACACACACACACACAACACACACAATCTAAACCATTCACATTTTAGCTGTGACAAAATTGTTGTCCACTGTTACATTATAGGAGTCTGTAAATGAAAGGCTGGACCTGTTCCGCCACCTGTTCCGCCAGTGCCACTGCACACTTCTGTCATCATTCGTGGCAGCAGCCACCACCCGGTTTTTCCTGTCACGTGTGCCTGCAACGAATTACGGCTGGCATCATTGGGGCTGTTTCTACATGAGGGAAGACACAAATTATATGGCGGAGAAGTAAAAGGAAATCATAAAGCTGCCACCTACATATGATTTAAATCTACCCGACTTTAAAGTACTGTGTATATGATTTAGTCAGGACATAGTATATGGACGAACAGAAACAAATCCAGGTAAACATCGATTTGAATGAAATGAAAGTAAATGGGAAATGAGGCAGGGAACAGTAAACGATAATTAGCAAACAAGTAGGGCAACTCTTGCTTCCATGACGAAATAAACACACGCCCATGACTCCAATAGATATGCTAGGCGATCGGTGTCGTAAGCAGCATTCCTTTCGAATAATGGGTGTGTATTTATTTCATCATGGGGGTAAGAGTTACTCTACTTGTTTGTCATTTACCATTTACTTACCGTTCCCTGCCTCATTTCCCATTTACTTTCATTTTTGTTCACGTGCTGGCTGCTGTTTTGTCAATCAAGGACTGTGGGCAGAAACTAGAACATTTACGCGCGCGCACACACACACACACACACACACACACAACACACACACACACACACACACACACACACATTCACATGCACACAACCACGCACACACGCACGCACGCATGGACACACACACACACACACACACACACACACACACACACACACACACACACACATGGACGCATGCATCAGCGCTCGCAAACATGCATGGACGCACACACCACACCAGTTTGGGGGTCGGAGTGGCTCAGTGGTACAGCGTCGGACTCGTTATCTTCGTGATCTTGGAGTTGCGGGTTCCAATCTCCACTGGGCAGTTTTGCTACATGAGGATTTCTTCCCTAGGAGTTTAACATTGGTTCTGACTCCATTTCCCATACAGTCCTTCGAGTGAGACTATAAAAAAAAGGTTCCGTGTGTGAACGCACATATAACATCTTGCACACACGTAAAATCCCATCACTAACTTACGGATGAGAAGACCAGTTTGGCCGTTGGTATGGATGACCCGTTAAACATAGCATGCACCCTGCGTAAGACATGGAAAGAATGAAGGAAGTAAGGAAACTGAGTGAACGATATTGAACCATACTGACTGGATGACACGGGAAAGATTGAATGAAACGCCAGCGAGCAGCTCTTCAGTCGGCACTATGCAACTAGGCAGCCCGTTGTGTAAACGTGTGTGGATTGTAAAGCGCTTAGAGCTTGGTCTCTAGCCGACGATAAGCGCTACAAAAGTATTCTCTTCTTCTTCTTCATCATCATCATAATAATGATAATAATAATAATAATTATTATTATTATATTTATAATAACAATGATAATAATGGTAATAATAATAATAATAATCTAGCGCACGCAATTACACATGAACGCATGGACATTCGCATCCACGTATCTATTAAGAGAAAATCCATCATCCTACAGATGTGATGTTGCCACAAGGTCTTGGACATCTGGGAGTGGGACGAAGTACCGCACCAAGTGAGGACCTGCAGGTCATGCATTGTCAGGAAATGACATGGGTCTGGATCATTTCAAGACTTGCCAGACTGACAGTAATCAATCCAGGCACTGCACTACAGAGAAAAAAAAAAACAAGCAGAGAGAAGAAGAGGTGAGAGAACAGAACCCAGTTGCCAGAGGTGTTCTTTGCTGGCTCTTAGTGGGCTGCATGGAATCACAACAGATGAAAGTCATGACTGGTGTCCCACATATATCTGTGTGGGGTGAAGAGGTAGGTGAAACAAGACAAGTCAAAGTCATGACTGGTGTGTCACAAACATCTGTCTGGGTGAAGAGGTGGGACAAACAAGACAAGTCATTTACAAGAGAGGAAAACAGTGTGGTCATTTACCCCTTGCTACGTGGAAATGTACCCCCTGGTCAGGTTCTTCCTGTTTATCAACTTATCAAGTTATTATTTCATTTCATTTCATCTGTTTGGTCTGTTTGTTTGATGGCCTGTTTTCAGTCGATGTAACCAGTCGTGATTTTAACATTTTCACTACTTTCTCTTCTAGTGCTTTCTGTCGTCCTTGCATGACCACAGTCCACAGATAGAGAGACGGGCAGAGAGCTGAGCTGAGTTGGTAACCCGAATACAACCATGGCGTCATGAGTGTTGTTGGATGCTGGAACACCTGTTGCAGCCATCACCATGACAACTCCGAGAAAAAGCCAGCTTGCGCTGTTTGTGGTCGCCACTGTTCTCATCAGGTGCACTGCAGAATACACCGATCTTGATAAGGAACCCAGCATAGTTCTGAACTTAGGTGTTCGTCTGTAAATGACAAACTGGCCAGTCATTATTGTTAAGTAGACCACAAAGTTCATAGTCACAATGACATATGGCCATCGGAATTCTCGATCAGATTGATATTGACTGAATAATACCATGCGGCAAAGACCTGTCTGACCTTGAATTCCCCACTGTGACAACCCAGAAAGAAGTGGTATCAAGGATATCAGGGTTCCAGCACACCACGGCACCATCAAGGCTGGTGTGAGTGAAACTGTCTTCAGCGTACATGAGGCTTTACCAAAGCAAAGGACAATGACGTGATCCATAGTGATGAACCCAATGATCAACATTGACACTTCATTGGACATGTAGAAAAGAAAGTTAGCCAGCTTACAAGGCACGCTGTTGATCCACATCTTTCAGAGTAAATGTAATGATCATTGAATATCTCATTAGCTACTAAAACAATACTGTCGTGACATCCCATACACTCCTGAGCAAAGAGTAAATTAGCAATCATGGCTAAATTCCTCTCAAACTCGCCTTTGACTGCCAATAAACGGATGAAGCTCACCAGGTTTCCTAATGTAGCACACGCACTGACCACCCAGAAGAAAATTCTGTACAGTTCAGTTGGCATCAGCTTTGTGCATGACGGAAGTACAGTGTGGGGAGCTGAGCACTGTAGTGTACCTGACTGGTCTGGAAGCAAATTTTCACAGCAGAACCTGTAACTTGGAGCAAAGATATTTTGTAAATGATTAGACTGTGACAGCAAATCCAAAGGGAAATGTTCAACTGGGTTAAACCTAATGTCCACCTCACACAACTGTGGCATATTTTTTTAAACCTACACATCCAATAATTTTAACGGCAGAAAGAGAGAAATTGAAGTGGTTCACCAAGGGCAAGTAAATAGACAACACTGAGTTCAGTCCATGAAGATTTGTTTCTGATATATCTATCCACATCACTGAGTAATGGACACGCTTTGTCAATTTGTTTATCGCGTTTGACCCGAAGGGGTTCCTTGCTAATAATAGAGTTTTCAAATAACGTAGTTCAAGAAATTTAGACACGTCCAAGTAATTCAAATCGTTATTCTTGAGGTCAATGTACTGTAAGTTCAAAAGCTGATGCTTGATACATTAGAAATTTTGCATCCAGCCAGAGTAAGACGTATAAGGTAAATGTTTGTGTTAAAATCATCCAGTGACATCCCTGATCCTGTGGCGTCCACATACCGGAGCTGTGAGAAGAGATCAACAGGAAACGTGTTTCTGCACAGGAAGGAGTGACCCTGACACAGACAACCTTCAGGACACAAGTCATGTCGCACATCACTTCATCATCTCGTTGTGGACACTGGCCCCAGCCATCACACAGATGATCTCCATGGAGACAAATTGTAGATTCTCGACACTGGAACCATCCAGAACATTGAATTTGTTTACAGTCTAGTTCGTCCTCTCCATTTACACAGTCAGAGAATCCATTGCATCGAGTGTAGACAGGAAGACAGTACAGCCACTCAGATGTACAACGATATGAGTGTCAGGACAAGGTTCTCAGTTTCCATTATACATGTTGTGTAAAGTATCCAGTACCATCCAACTTAACGTGAAAGCTCTGCTTGGTGCTCACATCTTTGGGCTGTGTGCAGTATTTATACGAAGAGTAATCCGATTTCTGGCAAAAATTTCATCAGAGTCATCCACACAATCAGAGTACTCGTTACAACGTTGACCGTGTAACACACACTGATGATTAGAACACCCAAAGCCTTGACAGAAGGGTGCTCACAAAATGACTCATCACTATTGTCTGGACAGTCCTGTCTGAAGTCACACAATGAAGTGTAATGCAGAGATGTGACATCATCATCACAACTGAACAGACCATGTGTACATATAGCATTTCTCTCTGCAAATGAGAACTCGTTGTCCTGCTCAGCACTGACATTCAGCAAAACAAAACCTTCAGAATGATAGGAGTTTCCATGGTAACTGTCAGACTCACAGTACAGGAATGAGTGAATCACGTGACCGTGTGAACAAACCAATAAACTTTGTCTAGTATGTGTGAGAATGGATGAAACTGACTGGGACTGGGACAATGCAGCTTGTGGTGGAGATACACCAACTGCTTGTAATTTCTTTTTTCGCATAATGTTGCAAATTGTACATACAGTTTCAGTGCTTTCTTCTTTTAAGCCACGAGAAAACCAGTACCCCCTCATCTTCACCCTTGAAACGGTTCGACACTTGTCTATGTATATGATATGATTCACGTTGTACATAAACGTTTTTATCAGACCATTTTCTGAACTTGCTATACATAAAAGGAACCGTATACCAACCTGATGTGTGACCAATAAGCGCTAAGAAATGAAAATGATTAGCAAAAACACGTACAGATTCTTCCAGTTCCTTTCTTGTTTTTACAGAAGCCAACACATGGCCATATTTCATACATTCATGAGAGGCATAAAGACCATGTAGACACATTTCTGACCGGACCAGCTTGAAAAACACTTGTTAGTCGAAGCCACCATCCCCTGACAGCCAGGACTGCTGAAGGGACAGTGTTCTGTTTCATCCCGTCCGTCTTCACACTCCGTCTTCAAATTGCACTGTAAGATGGGATGGAATTTAGAATAGGTAGTCACTGAGCAGTTGAACAATCCACTGGACAGTTTGTAAGGGTGTCCAGAGACACAGACAACAACAAAGAACATTTGAGAAAAAATCAGGGTAGTTCGATGGTAAATGAAGTGAGTTCTGAGATATGAAGCAATAAATAAGGAAGCTGGTATGGAAGAATCAGCACCCAAAAGAGCGCCGTATTCCTGTGATGTAGCATGTTTCCTGTATGTCACATGTATATCATCTGTTTTTTTAGCCATTCCTGAAAACCATACGACTGCTGACACTCCCCATTACGGCACATGTAGAATGGAATGTCAGTTCTGTTCTGAATGAAAGCCTAGAAAATCCACCAACATATGGTAGATTTACATATCTAGAATATTGTGTGATGTGTTGTATAATTAAATCATGATACTTTATTGTTTGAATATTGACTGCAGCTGTCGATGTGTTCCTAATCGTTATCCACATTGAATTTGCCTTTGAATCTAAAAACATATCTTGAAGCCAATGATAATCATTTGCCAGACTTATTTGAACTACATGTTGGGTCCGTAACATTATATAAATACCATGTATCTTCCAGTCTCTAAAGTGCCAAAATGCCAACCGTTGAACATGAGCACGTACATGCATATCATGTGCCACCTTCACGTGCAGGTTGCAATAATCAACGGAATTCCCACACATCCCATACACCACTCCCTGGCTTGCTGTAAACTTTTCCAGGGTGTAGAGGTCACAATCGGACGTATTGCTCTGCAGAAAAGTTGTACTCGTGTCGTTTTGTGTCATAAAAAGGCGGACACCTGGACAGTAGTCGCCAATCTTTTGAGATACAGTTGTGGCGCCTCTGGTGGTGTTGCCACTTGTGGTAAACACTGTACAGAAAACAAGCCCACCAATGCATCAAACAGATCAGGAAAACCCCTACTAGTGTGCCACGTCTGTTGGTCTTTGCTTATTGTCTGGAATGCAAAACAGACTGCAATGCTGCTGTTTCCTGCACTGCTTGTCTATCGTGGGATAACGAGGTCTGTTCTGATCAGCTCTCAGCAGCTTAGTTCCCTCTGCTCTCCTCTGCTACTCTTGCTTGGTTGCTCTGCACTGACTGGCTTTTACTCAATTGTCAACAATTTGCATCTCTGTTCTCCCCCACCCTCCACTCCCACCCCAACCCCACACACGAACATTGTCTACACCCAATTTTACTTTTAAGTTTCATTGCTCCTCTTACCTTCATATTGTTCTACTTCATTTTCTTTGTTCTACTATTCTTCCCTCATCACTCCTTCAGTCTGTTTAAATCTGCTCTTCTTTCTGCTATACTTCACTTTCTTTTTTTTTTCTTATTGACTTATGTAACTGACAGTTCCGTCGCCAAAGGTAAGTCAGGCTAGGGATACAGAGGACAGAAAATGGTGGAACTATTCAGGAAGACAATGGTGCATAAAGTTTAACAACCTCAAGTCTAACAATAAAGGTAGAATCTGTGACACAAGCACACCACTGGCTTTCACCTACAAACATAGAATTCAACAAGCAATGATATTTATTATATCAGCTGACTGCCTGAACCTGCATAAAAAGTACATATGCAGTGTGGTCTCATGACCTAACGGATGTCTTGTAGCATATATGGACTAGTTCGCACACAATGATACCTCCTTGATGAAAGAGAGGCCAAACGCTCTGTGTGTGTGTGTGTGTGTGTGTGTGTGTGTGTGTGTGTGTGTGTGTGTGTGTGTGTGTGTGTCTGAGTGAGTGAGTGATTGTGTGTGTGTGTGTGTGTGTGTGTGTGTGTGTGTGTGTGTGTGTGTGTGTGTGTGTGTGTGTGTGAGTGTGTTGTCAGTACAACACTATGTTAATCTTACAGTAAATGGTTTCAGTCAGTCAGTCAGTCAGTGTGTGTGTGTGTGTGTGTGTGTGTGTGTGTGTGTGTGTGTGTGTGTAAGTATGTGTGTGTGTGTGTGTGTGTGTGTGTGTGTGCGTGTGTGTGTGTGTGTGTGCGTGTGTGTGTGTGCGTGTGTGTGTGTGTGTGTGTGTGTGTGTGTGTGTGTGTGTGTGTGTGTGTGTTTGTGTGTGTGTGTGTGTGTGTGTGCGCGCCTAAGTGAATGTATGAGGCATTAATGCTTACACAGGGACTGGTGCAAACACACCGATACATACACATCAATAAATGCTCTCTCTCTCTCTCTCTCTCTCTCTCTCTCTCTCTCTCTCTCACACACACACACACACACACACACACACACACACACGCGCGCATAAACACACACACACACACACACACACATTATATACATGAAGAACACACACACACACACACACACACACACACACACACACACACACACACACACATACACACACACACACACGCATGAACACATATACAGTCTATGGGATCTACAACATTAGCTGGTTATCTGGTATTTTTCTGAGTCACTGCATCTGAGTTCTGACGTTCTGGCTGCTGACTGTAGTGCATCTGTCTCAGCCTTGAAGTTTGTAGAGAACTGGCCTGTGAAGATACTAGTTGGACAAGAGATCCATCCATCAACGTTAGGAAAATTTCTCCACTGTTTCTGGTGGTGGCCTCTTCTTCTCAGCCCCCCACCCCCCCCCCCCTCCCCCTCATGAAAGCGTGTGCCTAGAACTCTTTGAGGTATGCTTGCTCTATGTAGTCGGGGGTTGCTGCTTTCCTCTCCAGTTCTGACTGTGTGCCCTTTGTTAGAATGCCAGGAATGGTGACTCTTATTTCTGGGAATTGATGTCTTTTCCATGATGGTAGTTAACTGTGTGATGGACCTGTCTTGCTTCCTTGTTGCAAAAGTTCAGGATCCTATCTCTCAAGTCTACGTGCATTGTGCACAATGCTGCTGCACTTGAATATGCATTTGATGAACTATGACATTGTTAAAATGCTTCTATAGAATGAAACACATAAATCAATGAAATGCTGTATAGATTCATTCATAAACTGGCTTTATTACTGTCTTCAGTTTCTGATCTGATTTCAAATAGTTTCCGTTTGATCCTGCAATATGACACTCGTCATTGTCTTCAATATCGTGAGTCTCCAAGTCTGACAGTGATGATAATAAATTGGGAGTTTAAATCACAAAATCAAGGCTACAATAACGATAAATTTGTATGCTCGTTTATGAAAAGCATTTAAATTTGTTTATTAGTCTTTTTACGCAGATTTGAAAATACTGTGTAAAAGAAATAGACTGCAAGCACTATGGTATTGTGACTTACCAGACTGTGCACATGGACATGTGTTAAAAATATGACTTTTTGTTTAAAATGTCGCAACATATACAGTATCCCTCTATCTGTGGTTCACTTACCTCGTCTTTCTTTCTCTCTCTATGTTACCAATCAGAACGAGTACTCCATGTCCATGAAGTGAGTCCTATGATACCATGAACAGCCAGTCTGAAGCACAAGGAAGAGAGCACTGTACTCTCTGACAAACTACAGGAAAACAACACTGAACAGTCTGACACAATACAGGAAAAGAGTACTATACATTATGACACACTACAGGAAGAGAGCATTGCACAGTCTAACACGCTACAGGAAAAGGGCACTGCACAAGGCACTGTACAGTCTGACACATACAGAAAAATAGCACTGTACACTCTGACACGCTACAGAAAAGAGCACTGACAGTATGAAAGACTACAAGAAAAGGGCACTGCACAATATGACACATTACAGGAAAAGAGCACTGCACATTAGGACACATTGCAGGAAAACAGTACTGCACATTATGACACACTGCAGGAAACAGCACTGAACAGTCCGACACACTGCAGGAAAAGAGCACTGCACAGTCTCACAGACTGCAGGAAAAGACCAATGCACATTATGACACATTACAGGAAAAGAGTACTGCACATTATGACACACTGCAGGAAAACAGCACTGAACAGTCCGACATACTGCAGGAAAAGAGCACTGCACAATCTCACAGACTGCAGGAAAAGAGCACTGCACAGTCTCACAGACTGCAGGAAAAGAGCACAGCACATTATGACACATTGCAGGAAAAGAATACTGCACATTATGACACATTACAGGAAAAAGAGCACTGCACATTATGACACATTGCAGGAAAACAGTACTGCACATTATGACACATTACAGGAAAGAGCACTGCACATTATGACACATTGCAGGAAATCAGTACTGCACATTATGACACATTACAGGAAAACAGCACTGCACATTATGACACATTGCAGGAAAACAGTACTGCACATTAATCTCATTACAGGAAAAGAGTACTGCACATTATGACACACTGCAGGAAAACAGCATTGACAGTCAGACACACTGCAGGAAAAGAGCACTGCACAGTCTGACACACTGCTAAGAAAGAGCACTGAACAATCTGACACACTAAGGACAAATGGATAGAGAGTCTAAAGTCTACCGTATAAATCTCCTGAAGGAATATATGGAGAGAGAATATCCGTTCAGTGAGAGAAAGGGTCTATGCAACTCCAGCCATACACATTCAGAATCAAAGTCATCCCTAAAAAACAAACCAAAAAAAAAACCTAGGGGCAGACCACCTGAGTCGAACATTCCCAATGAAATAACACTCTGGCAGAGCAGAGCCTACCACCAGGGGCATTTGCAGGGGCGGATCACTTTTGTAAGGGGGGGTGGGGGCTAATCCATCGAAGGTGCGAAGCGCCGAGCTTACTAGGAGGGTCCAGGGGCATGCCCCCCCTCCCCCCCCCCGGAAAATTTTTAAATCAAAGACGTAAAATGGTGCAATCTGGCCATGTAAATGTGACTCTAGGTGTACTGTTCATTTACCTCTAGAAACGTGATTGAGAACCATATCATACTGCTTCCAAACTGACATTTCTGCAGTGAAAGAGCATGACATATATATATATATATATATATATATAATGCTGAACAATTAAGTAGTGGGGAAAACAAGTGCAGGTTAACAATTCTTCCATCATTGTAGTAATGACTTGGCAAAGATTTGAAATTGAGATAAAAAAAAAAAATTAAAGATGAAGTAAATGGGACAATGTATTTCATAAATATGAAAACCCTTCACTAGCTGCATGAGGAAACTATCGCAATCCCTCTCGAAGACAGATCTATATGTATCGCCTGCTCCGAGGCCTTTCGTCCGCTGGATCGGACTCATCAGGGAGACACGGCTGATTGTGTCTGTGCTCTTGGCGTCAGATAGAGACACACACCACAGTCCATAATTCTGTGGTGTTCCGACCACCAAGGGTTCAAAAAAGAATCCAACAGCACCCCCAAAGCAGCCAGCAAAAGATAGTAGAATTAAACAAAACGAAAGTGTGGAGAGGAAAAAAGTTGTTGAAAACTAAAAACATTACGTAAACAGTATAAAAATGTAAGGGACAATCTTTGAGCCTATGCTTGAGGATCCATTAAAGGATGCAAGGGAGATCAAAAGATGTGGTCAGCTCTGCTGTTCAATAACCCAAGCATTGTCAGCAGCTAAGAATTGTGCAGAACAACCTTTCCTTGGATCTCGTAAGAAATGCAATCACCCACTGATTGACCAAACAATATAATGCTGAACAATTAAGTAGTGGGGGAAAACAAGTGCAGGTTAACAATTCTTCCATCATTGTAGGCAAAGACTTGGCAAAGATTTGAAATTGAGATAAAAAAAAAATTAAAGATGAAGTAAATGGGACAATGTATTTCATAAATATGAAAACCCTTCACTAGCTGCATGAGGAAACTATCGCAATCCCTCTCGAAGACAGATCTATATGTATCGCCTGCTCCGAGGCCTTTCATCCGCTGGATCGGACTCATCAGGGAGACACGGCTGATTGTGTCTGTGCTCTTGGCGTATATATATATATATATATATATATATATATATATATATATGAAATGTACGTGATTATGTTTCTCAACTCTTTTCCTCAACATCTTTGTAAGTTGAAAGAAAACGCATGCCTACCTTTCAACCACAGCTTGCTTGCACTCCCACGCAAACTGGACAATCACAACTGCTGCTATATATACCAGTCCACTCCACACTGTCACAGCTTGTGCTTGCCCAGTTCTCTAACCACAGTGCTGAACCAGACACCAAGCTTTAAAAGTCTGGCGTATAATTTGAAAGAAATCAGTTTGTTCTTACTATACACAGTTTCAAGAGCTTAGTGCATTGCATCAGCCACAGCGCAGTCTTTGCTCAGCAAATCAGTTTCACTCGCAAATTTCCAAGTGTGAGTGATGGAAACACCAATAAGAAGACGCTTGGGTGTTCGTTTCTTTCTCCAATATGGAACGTACTGTGTGGAATCCCCTACCACTTGCCCTGAAAAACAGCAAGTCTGCTCGTCGTTCAAAATTTAAAAGCCCCTGAAGACACAATCTGCCTAAATTTGAAATGTGAACTATAAATAGAACTGGACAGATTTCCTTCCTTCACAACACTCGGTCTGATGGGTGAAATATGAGTCTCGATTCAGATGCAAGGAGGTCTGTCGTTTTAAGTGTTATCTTTGTGCGGAACTTCTTTGCAAAGGCATCCACAGTGCTGTCAGTATGACTGGAATCTGAAATCCTAACAAGAATGCAATGAATTAACATGGATGAAGTCAGTGTTCGACAGGAAACTAACAAAATACAACTAATTTCATGCTTTTCTGAGGGAAATGCTATTTATCTTCAGTCCAAATGTCCCCCCACCCCCACCACCACCCCCCCCCCCCCCCCCCCCCCCCCCCCCCCCCCCAACAAGCTTCATGAATTGGAACAGCAAGTGTCGTGTTTGGCCCACGTGCGTCACCCCGTTCCGGGTGAAGTGCGAAATTCTGAAATATCTCGTTCTCAGTAGTCGCAGCCAGTTGCACGCAGTTTTCAGAATGTTAAACCTCGATTAACCCTGCAACACTTGAAGTTGATAATAGCCTAATAATTAAGTCACAAGAACTTGCTTTTGATCAGCCAGTTTTGATGTGGAACTTTTGGGGCTTAATGTTCGGCCATGATGCGTCACAACAACGCGTCCTAGCACTGAGCAAAATCTATCGTCTGCTTTTTTTAGTACTGGGGTCTAGATCTGCTCGTGTGCCAAACATGAAACGCCAAGAATCTCCACAACTGACAATAACATTCCCATTTAATTATGATATATCTGGTTATTGATTATCATAATTAAGATACTCCTTATCTCCAAAATTGCTGGAGCCTCTTTGTTCCTGCGGCATCAGCAAGCCTCAGAGGTTTTATTTTCGGCATTTTGAAAAGTGAGCGCGTGGACAAGAAGATCGATGACGTCACTTCTCAGTGACTTTTTACGCAATAGGAAGGAAAGAGCCAATAAAATGTAGGACAGTGAAATAAACAAACCAACACAATCAAATTTGGAAAAATTTATCCATGAATGTATTGTCTTTCAATGGAGAGGCTACAGGGCCGGCTAGAGGTGCCGTGAAGTGGGTTCCTACTTGGGATTTTTTTTTTTTTTTTTTTGCGGGGGGAGGGAGGGAGCTGCAGCCCCCAAAGCCCCCCCCCCTAGATCCGGCCCTGCACACACACACACTCTCTCTCTCTCTCTCTCTCTCTCTCTCTCTCTCTCTCTCTCTCTCTCTCTCTCTCTCTCTCTCTCACACACACACACACACACACACACACACACACACACACACACACACACACACACACCAACGCTTGTACACTCATGTCCATGGACTCGCTAACTGACACGTTTGGCATCACCCCATTGATGAACCACACCAGCAGCGCACACACGTCTACAGTATGCGCTGGGGGCCCTGAGAGATGCAAAGTCTTATCTCAGTTGACATGTGTTTGATCATTTATGTCTGTTACTGGAAAGGCCCAGTATGAGTTTGCTCCAGTCTCTGGGAGTCTTCGCAGTGCTGGCCTTGAGATTATTCCAATGTTTGTTTGGTTTGGTGATGTTTCTTTGCTCTTCCCTTAAGTCTGAATGTGCAGCCACTTCCTCTTTTGATATTCAGATCTGAAAGATGGTCTATGGTATAGTGGCTTTGCTCTTGTTTGGTTTAAGTAATTCTTCAATTTCTCATCACATGAGATCGGCCAAGCTGTAATCCAGTTCTTATCGTTGCCTTGCCGGTATCGTATATAATACTGTCGCGTGGAACTGTATCGCAGCGATAGCATTTCACGTGAAATATTGTTGCAGCGACAGTATTTTCTGGAAAAAAAAAAAATTGTCGAGCGACAACTTTTCACGAAAAATGTCCTATAGAATACTGTAGCTGTCCATAAAATACTGTCTTTCGAAATTTTGCGACAGTTTTTTTTTTTTTTTTTTTTTTTGCGACAGGACACTCTGAAATATTGTAGTCAGTGAATGCTGTCGTTTGCGACACATTTTCACGTAAAATCTCACTGCTAGAGTTAACATTTCCTGTGAAATATAGTGGCAGCGTTAATATTTCACAGCGACGATTTTTTTTCCTGCAAAGTGAAAAACTGTCGCCGCGGTTGTGCGTCAAAAAATCACAGAAAATAATGCAGCCTGCTTCAAATAAAAAGTTGTCGCAAGTGATTTTTTTTTATCATAAATGTTTTTGACGAAAGTCAAATTTCGATTCGTGTGTGTGTGTGTGTGTGTGTGTGTGTGTGTGTGTGTGTGTGTGTGTGTGTGTGTGCGCGCGCGAGCGCGCGCGCGTGTGTATGTATGTATGTGTGTGTGTGTGTGTGTGTGTGTGTGTGTGTGTGTGTGTGTGTGTGTGTGTGTGTGAAGTCAAATCAAAAAAGTCAAGTCAAGCCAAAATTTTATTTCCAGATGGAACATTGAATAAGCAGAGAAACTGCTTTTTTTTTTACATCAAGCCATCAAAACAAAACAAAGAAACTGTATTAACAAAATAATGAAAACGAAGAACTACGAAGATCGAAAATCAGCCCTGTGTGTGTGTGTTGTGTGTGTGTGTGCGTGCGTGCGTGCGTGCGTGCGTGCGTGCGTGCGTGCGTGTGTGTGTGTGTGTGTGTGTGTGTGTGTGTGTGTGTGTGTGTGTGTGTGTGTGTGTGTGTGTGTGTGTGTGTGTGTGTGTGTGTGTGTGTGTGCTGTGAAATGTGATGTTTTTATTAATATCATAGGCCTAGGACATTCAGCACAACGGAAGTGGGGGAAGAATTGGGTAAGTTAGAACCCCTAAGAAATGCAGCCCTTCCTCCTTCACTAATTTTACTTCACTCAAGGTTAATTATTTGTAAAGCTACCATAAGAGCTTTATACAGTACAGCCATCAAATGGCTATCTTTATTTCAGAAAAATCTATATATAGAAATCATAACAGTCTTATAGAAAAGGAAGCCCACTTTAGACATCATTTCGGGTTAAATGGACCAGGGAGTGGTAACTATTGGGCCACGGACCTATATTAATCGACACGCATTATTCATAATCCCAAACCAATATTGTTTGTCTGTTGGCCATATCAGATGTGTGAGCTTGTTCGATAATCCGTTTAAAGGCACCGGAGCTTTCAACACATTCATAAACTAAACTTAAGAGTAATGATTATCCTTAATTGTCAGAACAAAAACACAAACATAATAGAGTCTAAACGCTAATACAAGCCAAATTGCAGAAGTTTCAGCTGTCTTGCTTTAATTGCAGTGCCTCTGTGTCACTTAAAATCATGAATTTACAAACGAGTTAAAGTAACCCATTTTAGTCACAAGTAACCCCAAAATCATCAGAGGCCATAATGCAGAGCTTCAGGCATCATTTGGCTTTGTTTTTCTGCAGTCCTTTTAAGGCATTCAAAGCTCCCAGGAAGCCGTGATTTGAAATTAATTAATAACATACTATTTGGTTGACAGGATCATCCATTTCTTTTCTAAAGCTTTTATCTCGTTAATGAAATAAAAACAACTCAGAAAAAATCCAGAACGCAACGTTCAAAATGGGTTTTCTTTCATTACGCTCGTTTTAAGGCACCTAAGGCCTAAATATAATCATGTTCAAATGTGAAAGATAACACATTTATACATATTATCTTTTGTTTTGGATGGCTTCTTTTAAAAAAGACAAACGAATTAATGTTCGAAAACAAAAAGAAACATTCAAAGCACCGTCAATATTTGGATATGTTTCTTTCTAAACAAGTGGATGCCACACACGCGCACGCGCGCGCGCGAGCACGCACGCACGCACGCACGCACGCACGCACGTACACACGCACGCACGCACGCACACACACACACACACACACACACACACACACACACACACACACACTGCAGACAAAGCTGGATCTTGAACCTCTGAAGTCTTGCGGTATAAGACAGATGAATTTCCTTTTGACCAAGATAAAGACAAGATGTTCGTTTTTGTGATGCCGCGAAGTTAAGAAGTAAAAAGGTCACATAGTCCAATAAGGTCGAAGCGGTTAAACAGCTAATAACGCAAATTTCTGAAATATCATTGTCATAATTATTTCTCTTGTTCGTCGTACTCTATTTAGGCCTATTAATAATGAGCAGTCCAAAAGCTGCAAACTTGTAATAAGTATAATATAATGCCATGGAACTACTACACGTCATTTTCTTTTTTGATTCTTCTTTAAAATAAGATCCAAATCAGAAATTCGGAGACAGCTGAGGGAGAAGGAAAGGAGTTTTAAGAGTTGGGTGTAGCATCTAATGAATTAGGATATCCATAATAAAAGAGTGCGGCTGTTATACGATTTCGTGTTTCGTGTCTTTCGTTGTCTTCCCATGACTATCCATGTTGACATTCACATAGCCCTGTCACCCTATTATGTAACATTATGGGGATAATATATATGATTTGTTCCCTCTCGGCTTTGACCTCCTCTCTGCCCCATCCATCTCTGACCTATCATACCCCCTTCAACGGTTTGTGTCCCTCCTGTACTGTAAGGGAGTGCATGAGTGAGGAAATGTATGTGTGTGAGTTGGTGTGCGTGTGTGCCCACGCATACGTGTGTACAAGCGTGTGTGTGTGTGTAGTCTCTCCCTCTCTCTCTCTCTCTCTCTCTCTCTCTCTCTCTCTCTCACACACACACACACACACACACACACTCTCTCTCTCTCTCTCTCTCTCTCTCTCTTACACACACACACACACACACACACACACACACACACACACACACACACACACGTCAAACAGTAAACGCGCATGCGCAGGCATACACAACAAACTCAAACACGCACATACACTTCTACAAAGAGATAATTGTGTAACTTGCAGGTTTTGAGGGAAAAGTCTCAAAGGTTGTGTTAAATTGTCTAGGGGAAAGAGTATCGTCCCACGAGATGTTTAGAGAGGGTGGGGTATGTAAAGTGATAGCTGACACGGGGGTATCCTAGGAGAGAGCGAGAGAGAGAGAGAGAGAGAGAGAGAGAGAGAGAGAGAGAGAGAGAGAGAATATGAGAGAGAGGGAGGGAGAGAGAGAGAATGAGTGAGAGAGGGAGGCAGGGAGGGAGAGAGAGACAGAGAATGAGAGAGAGAGGGAGGGAGAAGGAGGGAGAGGGAGGGAGAGAGAGAGATTGCGTGATTATGGACAAATGAATCACAAATGTATCTGAGCTTGAATGCAGTTGTTTAAAGGTCCACACACACACACACACACACACACACACACACACACACACACACACACACACACACACACCGTCGCGCTCTCTCCACATACACACATACATGCATACATGCTTGCACGTCCAGAGACAGAGAGAGAGAGAGGGGGGGGGGAGGAGGGAGGCAGAGACCAACTGACAGTTTGATGGACAGAGTAAAACTTAAGAGAGTCAAACAGATAGAGGGAAGACGATACATAAAGAGAATGAGCGAGAAAAACAAATAGAGACAGAAAGATAAAACGACACGAAAGATAAACAGACACGAATAAAATTATAGACAGAAAGACAATGGGGCAACTGATACGTAAACCCATAAGAGAGGGAGGTGGGGGTAGAGTTGGGGCAGAGACCGAACATGTTTTCGACGTCGGTTTTTTTTTTTCACGGGAAATGCTGTCTCAGAGCGACAACTTTTTTTACGGCAGCAATTTTTTTACGTGAAATGCTGTCGCTGCGACACGATTTAATTTTTAGGCAGCGACACGATTTTATGAACATTTCACGTGAAATCCTGTCGCGCTACCAATTTTTATGAAGTTAAGTCGCTCAGCGATAATTTTTCATGAACCAGCTGCAGTATTTCCCGGAAAAAAACTGTCGCTGCGATACTATTTTATGAGCGACAGTATTATATACGACACCAGCCAGTGTGTCTTGTCTCTCGTTTCCTTTAACCCCAGCATGTCCAGGGCAGTACATCCATATGAGTCTCTCCAGTGGAAGGCTGCGCACTAGTTCATTCCAAGCAGGGCTTCCCATTCCACTTTTCACTTTCTGAAGTAGGTTCATGGTGTCAGTATCATGGGCTTGTGAGCTTGAAACTGGCTTGTGGATAAAAGCCATTGGAGTTCTTGTGTTACTGCTTCTACCATCATAGTTAGACTTGAAGTTGTTAAACTGTGTGCACCATTGCCTACCTGGATAGTTCTACCATTTTGCTTCACTTTGTATCCCCAGCCCGACTTACCTTTGGTGACAGAACAGTCAGTGTATATACAATATCATCTTTTCTGCAAAGGTCCTCTATCTGCATCTGAATTTCTGCGTTGGTTTTTGCCTTCTGGCTATTCTCGACAATGTCTTCCAAGTTTTGGAGCGATGGCAGTTTCGTAGAGGTGTTTCAAATGGTCTGGATAATTCTGCCATTCCTTGGTTTCTTTGAGTTCCTCTAATTGGCACACAAGCCGTATACTGTCTTCTGCCTGCCCCATCTATGATTTCCACGTCCTAGCCGAGTGCCCTTTGTTTCTTAGACCGCCGCATGAATGGGCTTTTGGGATTTTCAAGTGCCCTGAAATATGCCTTCACATGTTCTAGCTTGTGTTTTGTCTGCATTGAAGGAAGGTCGAGCAGGTAACTCATAGTTTCAACTGGTGTGTCCTTCGTGGTTCCCAGGATCAAAGTCATTCATTGCTTCATTTTGAATTCTTTCTAATTTGAGAAGCTTGTTGCTGGACAGTGTTGTAAGCCCTAATCCATAATCAATCACACTGAGTACAAGTGCGTGATACGATCGGTAGAGATGGCGCTGTTCAATGCCTTTAGCTGCCCTTGCTTTCATGGCAAATAGGCTTTTTCATGCATTTAAGAACAATATTCTCTGCATGCTAAAAGTTAGCATTCTGTCAAAGCCTACGCCCAAATAGCGTAGGTTGTTAGTTGATTCAATTGATATTCCATTGAAGGAAACTGGTGAGGATACTTGTCCTGATGTCTTTTGTTGAGAGTACAGGCTAATGCCTGGGCTTTTGTAGGGTTGATGGACGATCTACTTTCTTGACAACACTGAGCAATGTTGTTCAACTGTTGCTGAACTGCTGTCGTTCTTTCTTGGACATTCTGTGATGTTTTGTAGATCAGGCCATCATCTGCTAGTGTCATCACTCGAGCAATTCCGTTTTTGTTGAGGTCCTCGAGGCCTTTAGTGTAAACATTGTACAAAACAGGGGAAAGAGGAGAAACCTTGAGGTAATTTCATAGAAAGTTTATGAGGCTCAGACGTCCAGTCTCCAAAATCGTAGGATGGCGGTTTGCTCGTGAGTGTGCTGCTGCTATCCATCGTGCAAGTGACTTGCTGACTCCATAGTCAAGGAGTAATTCCTTGAGAAACGAAAACTGGACTTTGTTGTATGCGTCTTCCAGATCTACTGCAACAGCCAGTGTTCCTTCCTTTCTTTGGAATCTTCCATATACTTCATAGGCAAAAGCAGCTGCATTTTCCCATGTACATTTTACTGTTCTATAGCCTCCTTGATTTGATGGGAGGATTTGTCAACTTTCAAGATGACTTGCCAGTTTTTCTCGCTACGATTCGTTCCATGAGCTTTCCTGCTATATTTTGCATAGTGAGTATGCGGCGGTAGCCATTTAGCCGATGATGATCTTTTTCCTGGTTTTAGTAAAGCTTTCAGGTAGCTGTGTGTCCAGTCTTCTGGGACATAGCCTTTATCAAAACTCTCCTGGTAGTGACTGAAATTTGGGCTTTCTCGCTCCTCTTCTGAGAGCTGTTTGATATCTGCACACCGTACTTTGTCTGGGCCTGGAGCACTGTCCTTAGTGTGCATCTAGCTACTGCGTCATCCAGTTCAGATGCTGTAGTTTCATCATCAATGTCAGTCTGAGCTAGGTTTTGGTTTAACTTGGTCAAGTATTTGTTCTTTTTCCCTCCAAATTTCTTCGATCACTCTGTTCTGTTAAACGTTTAAGTACAGCCGATCCTTTCTCCAAATTTGTATTAAGTTTTGTGATCCCATCAGCGTCTAAGATATCTGGAGTTGCGTTTATTTTGTGTTTTCCTGCCATGCGACTATAAAAGTGCCAGAACTGAGTCAGTGTTGTGTCATAATTAAGTGACACACAAAATTGTTGCCACTTGGTTTCTTTTGCTTCTTCAGCTACTCTTTCGAATTGTTCAGGGTTTTTTTTTCACTCATGTCTGTTTTAATAGCTAGATTAGGGCAAGATTTTCTCTCTGCTAATTCTTATAGCCTTGCGTTTCTCTTTCCAGGCTGTTTTCCATGCCTATATTCCTCTAAAGGGGATGAACGATTTGTTTGGTTGTAGCATTGCTTCTTTTGCATCTTCTCTGCTCCTTACGTTCCTATGATATCCCCTTCATTGTTGTTGTTTTGAAAAGGTTCCTGTTTTTTTTTTTGTTTCGTCTGTGTAACTTTTGATAGTTTCTGTAAACTGAACACAACAGAGAAATGGTCACTTATATGGTGAAGAAGTGCTTCTGCACACATGTGAATTTTGGTCCAATTACTGCAAAATAAATGACACTGTCAGTGTCACCCTGCCTCCCTGTATATGTTGGGGATAATGATTTCAGCGCGCACTAAGGAGTACTTCATCCAACATCATTTCCAGCGCAATTCCTTGAGGATTGGTACCATGTTGATCCCACAATTTTGAGCGTGCATTAAGATCTCCACAAAATTTAACAAAGTTCCAATCCGTGTTTGATATGTGAGTACCTGGGTGTATGCATGCATTGATGACTACAAGCTTTTCTGATTACCATCCAGTCTTTCTAGCCTCACACCTGTTAAGTCCAAGTGTGCTGCTACACCATTTTTCCAAGTCTATCCTGGACAGTTTGTTTTTCAAGTTTTTTTTTTATTGTCATAGCTAGTCCTCTTCCATCATGCTTTTGAAAGATTAAGAAGTCATCCAGTTGTAATGGTCCGTGGGCGGAACTTCTAGTTTCTTGTAGACACATAACATCAAAGTCATAATTATGCTAGTTTTTCAATTGTTGAGATCTTTTTTCTGGCACTACAGCAATTCCAAGTACAAATCCGGAAATATTTCTGGATAGTCTTTCAGCTTTGTTAGATTCCTACATACATTTCTTCTTTCTCCCCCCTCTTTTGCTACACCGATTATGATTTTGAGGGGATCCAGTTTTAAGTCCGAAAGCGTGCACCCAAAGATCCCAATGTGCAAGCGAGACAATGTATTCTGAGAACCCATTAGATGGTATTCTTAGTGTTGAGAAGTCATCAGCGGTCGTCGCTCTGACAGAGCCTCTTAGCAGGGAAGCGCAATGGATGTCCATACATGTAGGGAACAAGTGCACATAGGAAGTCTGTCAGCCTGGTGTCGCCCGAGGTGCGGACTGCATACGTTTTTGACTGTTTAACCCAACAGTCATTCATCCCATCAGTACTGTATATGAAAAGCCTTGGGATTGGTCGACTCCAAGATTTTAAAAAAAAAAGGGGGGGGGGGGGGTGACGACAACAGGCTGGACTGCTGGGAAACATAATAGTGAAAAGTGTGCATCATTAAGTTGTTATCAGCCTTTGCGTCTCTTCTGTTGTTTTTTTTTTTTTTTTTTTTTTTTGCTTTTTTTTTTTTTTTTGTTTTTTTTTTTTTTTTTTTTTGTTTTTTACCCAACTGGTCTCTACACAGGCTAGCTGGCTACTACAGACTCTCATTCAACTTGTGATGAACAAGTCGTATGTAGTTATCATTTCCTGGGGCAAGCCTTAGCCAAAGAAACAACTGTCGTTTTCATCATATTCTCATATTAAAGAACGATTCATTGAAGTATTGGCTGAATAAATTTTCCTAAAGCTCCAGATATGATTTCTTTTAATTGAAAATTACCAAAGTTTATCGTATTGTGTATGCCTTTTTAAACTTAACTTTCTCCCGAGCTCATATATATCAAAGTTTGACAACATTGGGTAGAACCACGTGTTTTGAAGTGTTTTGTCATCCTGCAGTTGTTGCCCTTTTTTTTTCTTTTTATTTCGAGCTTAGAGATGATGTTTTAAACTATAATTATGTGAGACAAACTGGCCAAATAAAGACAAAGGAGCTTTGCGATTTTGTTGTGTAAATCTGTCGTTAGACAAGCATGGCAAATAAACACAAAGAAGCTTTGTGATGATGTTGGTCTAAGCTATCTGTGCGAAAAACTGGTAGGCTAAATAAAGACAACGAACATGCCAAAAATTCAAATAACATACCTGTCTCACATTTCCTTGTGTTATTTTCTTCAAACCGGTATACACAGGCTAGCTGATTACTACAGATTCTAATTCAACTTGTGATCAACAAGTCGAATGTGGCTGTCATTCCCTGTGGCAAGCTCTAGGCAGAAAGGCAGCACTGATTCTCATCATATTTTCATGTTAAAGAATGATCCATTAAAGTATTGTTATTTGTATTTGTATTGTTATTTGTATTTGTTACATGTCACATATATTTTTTCCAATCAATTTTTTAACCAATACATAACAATATGCATATGGCCATGCATTGCAATGATATAAATATTCATCAAGGAAATCACTTTTTTTTTTGTTCTCATAGATGCATAGATATTGAGACAGGTAATATAGTACAGAGCAATACATATAGTTGTAGACCCATATACCACCCTCCAAACTAAGCAATGTAACATTTTTTAAAGAACGCACCGTCGTTCTGATTTTTGTTTTCAAAATGCCGAAGACAACGCACACATACACGTTCATTCACAGGCACAAACACACATGCCCAAGTGCGCCCATGCCCTCCCCCTTCCCCCCTACCCCACCTGTTCATCCAGATGTGCACTATAGCACACGATGACCGCAAAAACGATGTACATCAATATGTAAGTTCACATGCGACAATGCCCGCCCGTAAAACAACCACCGCACACCAGGGGAAGGTAAAATGAAAGAAAAAGGTGCCGCTGACTGATATGGTATAACATCATTTATATAAGACAAATAGTCTCCAGTACATTTTGATATATCTTTCCTAAGAATTATGTGTTGTTCATCAAACTGTTTCAGATATTGTGTGCAGGTGTTGATGGTGGCTGTATGTTCATTAGTGTTAAGTATGGGATCCATTTTATCTCGAACTCACTCTTGCGCATTTTTAAACTGTGAATATATTTTTCTGTTCGGAAATTATCCTGTACTTTTCTGATAAATGAATGGAGTTCAGGTTTGATTTCATGAATTCTGCATTTATAAATGAAAATTTTTGCCCATGATAGTATTAAATCAAGTATTATTATATCTGCTTTTGCTTTGTCATCAAACCCAGAGAAAACTACGTCAACGTTAAGGGACAGTCCTGCACAGTTTTCATATTTCTTTTTTAATGTTTTTTTTCCCAATTCTGTCGAGAAATTTCGCGAAAAATACAACACCACCACAATAGTGTTGAATTGAGTCTTTTTCATCGTCACAATAAATGTTTTTGTCATTGTCATCTATGCCCATGTTTTTCAGTGTGCAATTTGTAGCTGATATTCGTGCCTGAAACAATTGTGATGTAATTTCTTGTATTTTACTTATTTTCCTACAGTCTACTCCCAGTTTACTGGTGTGTTAATGTTCTGTTCCCATTTAGTGCACGATTTGATATGACATATTACAATTTTTTTTTTATTACATTTTAATATACTCTTGATCCTTTTTTTCACACACTACAAGTGTTTGCATTGCTTCAGTAAATGGGATTATAGCTATTATCCTCTAGATTTATTAGTCTTCTTATGATTGCTTGCAGGAAGCTAACATATTTAAACAGTTAATCTTTCAATTTTTTTAAATTTTTTTTGCAGAACTTATCATGTGTAAAAAAAAACTCCCATTTTCATTCAAAATATCTTTTGCTAAGAATACATTGTTAGTAGTCCAGTTATTGAAACAAAAACTGGAAATGTATATTTTAATCTTATGTTGTTGTAAAAAAAAAATGGGTTCTGTTGTATGTTCTTATCCTTCCTTTAAATCAACAGAACTAGAAAGTATCATAAGAAGTGGTTACATTTATTTCCCGTTTTTTTTTTTTTTTTTTTTCGAGCCAAAGTAGCTCAGAAGTTTTGTTTCAGGGCATCAGATTTCCAGCATTGTCTTCCATTTTGGTTTACCTAAACTCAGTTTTTTTTTTATCGATGGCAATTTTAGTGCTTGGATGTAAGATTTCATATCAGGTATACCATGTCCTTCTTAACGACTACCGGATTTAGACAGGTCACTCAGCTGGGAAATAAGCACTTGTTCTACGTTCTGAAATGAATATGTTCTTCTTATCTTATATAGCTTTTTGTCCCATACAAACTGGAAGCACAATGTTCTGTAGCATTATAATGTCCTTGTCTGGTGGATATATGGTAGTATGATCCACAGAGAAACTAACTTTGAGAATATTAATGATTTTAATGCTGCTACTTTGCCCAAAGGTGTACATTTTTTTTGACAATATTTTTAACGGAACCTTAATTTCAGCAAGCTTGTCTCTGGTATTAATTTCAGTTAATTTTCATACGTCACTTGAAAACCGCACACCTAAGATTTGAATTTTTTTTTAGTTCCATTCCATGCCTTTGTGGGCTAGATATACTTCAGGACAGTTTTTTTCTTGCCTTCTAACCAGATGATTTTTCAAAGTTAAGCTCGAGTCCTGAGATTTTCTCAAAGTCTTCATGCGCTGTGAACAATCTTTCGTACGAGTTCTTATCCCCCTCAAGTGTAAACGATGTGTCATCTGCAAAGTGACTTATATTGAACAATTCCGTTTCTGCTAAGCCAATACCTTTTATATCTTCATCTTCTCTGATTTTGCAGGCGAAGATTTCGCACACACAGATAAATAAGTATGGTGATATTGGGTCACCTTGGTGACAGCCCCGGTTTATTTTGAAACTTGTGACATTTTGCCATTCACTGTTTCACAAGACTTAATATGTATATAAAAAGGTGGACACCCATTTATACATGTCTTTTCTAAATCCAAATGCAGTTGATACATTTTTCATGAATACCAACTCACTGAATCGAATTTTTTTTCAAAATCAGTCAAAACGAGAAATCCTGGTGAGTTTTCTTTTCAAGATAGTGCATTAAGTCATATATGATTATCAGATTATTCTCAATGTATCTCCCAGTAACATATTCTGTTTGATCCTCTTTTATTAGCTTCGGCAGTACAGTTTTGATGTGATTCGCTATACATGTTGATCCAATTTTGTAGGTGACATTTAAAAGAGTTATTGGTCTCCAGATTTTTAAGTATTCTCTTGGTTTCTCCCCTTAAGGCAAACATAGTATTAGCCCTTCTCTTTGAGTAACTGACATTGTACTTTTACTACATCTTTCCTTGATCGATCGGACTGCAAACTCGCCTGCTTAGTTGTTACCAGAAAAACTTTTTAAGAATTAACGTCATCCCATCCGTACCTGAGCTTTTATCATTCTTCATATTTTTTCAAAACACGTGATGCTTCGTGTTTTGTTATGCTTCCTTTCATAACTTTAGATTCTCAATCATTTAATCTTGGAAGATATGTGGGATACTGACTGATATTGACTGTTTCAGATTCTTTTTCTTTGTGAAGGTTTACATAAAATGTTTCAGTTTTTTCATTATCTGTTCAGTTTGTGTGCCGTTTTTGACCTTTCTCTGGTATTAATTTCAACATCTGCTTACCAACAAAATGTCTTTTCTTGAGAGAACAGACTATTTATTTATTTTCCCCTTGTGAAGCTCATCTTACTTTTCACCTTAACATTATTCCTTCCATTTTTTTTGTTTCCTGATTTTGTCCAATTGATTATCCTTTCCTTTTATGGTTAGCTCTGTCTTCTTCTTTTTTTCTATTTCTTCTTCGAAACGTTTTTCTTTCATTTCATATCCTTCTTGTTTTTTGATTAGGCTATTGTCCTGGATCTTACATCCATCAGCAAGGCATCTACAAACAGTTGGTCTGGTCTAACCGACTGTATCTCCTGTCTGGAATTTTTTTTTTTTTTTTTACTTTTTCTCTGAAGTACGGAAGTACAGCGTTTTGTTCCTTAACTGTAACAATGGTTTCATTATTAAGTTCTAAATATTAATGGTCTTTCAGTAGGGATGAATTAAATTACCAAAAGGTTCCGCATCTTTCCTCTGCCTTGATAGACACTTCGAGAGTGATACGTGAATTATCACCGCGATATATCCACAGAGAATGTCTGCACTTTTAATCCTTGTTATCAAAGTATCAGAAACTAAAACATAATCCAGACGGCTTTGCCAAGGCTTATATGAATCAGCCATCCGAATCCGATTCCGAATCCTCCTCTCTCTCTCTCTCCTCCCTCCTCTCTCTCTCTCTCTCTCTCTCTCTCTCTCTCTCTCTCTCTCTCTGACAGTCGCTTGCTCTCAAAATAAATCTTACTACTATAAATCAGATCTCTTTCTCTGTCATTCTTTATTTAAAAAAGACGCCCTAAAAAAAGATGCCATTACAATAAATCAGGGCCTCCACAGCCCTGTGCTACATTGATTGATTTATGACTTTCATGTCATGCACTCAGCGAAAAAAAAAGAAGAACACACGCACGCACGCACACACACACACACACACACACACACACACACACACACACACACACACACACACACACACACATACACACACGCACACACACACACACACACACACACACACACACACACACACACACACACACACACACAAGCCTGCAGAATGCAACAAGTATAATGTGTATCTAATTTGCTTTTGTGAATGTGCGTATATGATGCCTCTCGCTGTCTCTGTCTCTGTCTCCCTCTCCCTCCCTCCCTCCCTCCCTCCCTCCCTCCCTCTCTCTCTCTCTCTCTCTCTCTCTCTCTCTCGTATTCTTGGTGAAAACGAACCAAATTAAGGTAAAGAAGTGAAGAATCTCCGTTCGTCACCACCAAGTATAAATCAACACACAACCATCCGAGTTCAACTGATGAGTGTCAGCCAGGAGACAGAAGTCGACTCCAGACAAACGAGGCAAATTCTGTTATCAATACAGATGTTGATGATTCCTATGTATAGCAAAATAACTGTTTAATATTTCTACACATCTTTGTCAAAGTAATGACGAAGAAATCGTTCGCCTGCATTTTTTCCGTTCTCATCATTAGTTCAATATACATTTCTTGGTAAACCAGTGTGAAATAGTATCTCTGTGGAGATCAAGGTGGATGCTGATCTGCACAGTTCTTAACTGCTATCAATATAGACGTGACTGATGATGTTTGGATTACTGAACAGTAGAACTGATCACTCAGGATGTGGGCACATTTTAGCTTCTTTGCATCTTTGTTGGCTCCCCAAGCCGGACAAGTTTTCTGTTATATTGGTCACACTTTGCTATCAAGTCAATTCTATTTCTGATAATATATTTCCTCATTTTTGTATTCGATATCTAGTTCTCTATTCTGCTTTGTGCAGGCTATTTTGGTGTGATGTTGGGTTTCGTTTTTCTCCCCTTGGTAGTAAAATACCACAAAGTGACAGGTGATATTTTTCCACTAAGTACCAGCATTGCATGAATCAACATGAAAAAAAACACGTTCTACTGACGACTTCAAGACAAAAGAGAAAATCCAAAATTGGAGAGTTAAAAGAAAAGATCTCGTTTTTAATAAAGACTTTGATGGCTCCAATGTGTTGATTGTGAAGGTAGTAATCTATACGCGGTAATATCAAATACACACATGTTAATATACACATTGTAAGAACACAAGGCAAACAGTCAACGCTTTCTTCTTTTCTAGATTAACAGTTCAAGAAAGTTTCGCAAAAAAAATTCTAAACAACAATCTTTTAAAAAAAAAAAAGTTATATCATTGATCTTCAATACTGAACCAGGAAAACTTGAAGCCAAGCCGAGACCCGCTCCACTGACTTTCTTACTATGCAGGTCAAAGGATAGAAGCAGGCCATGGTAGTTGTGGTGGTTTTTACCAACTAGAGGAGGTAGAAGCCTTTACCTACCTGGGCAGTGTCATCGACAAGCTGGGGGGGAGGGGGGGGGGGCACAGACGCCGACGTCAGAACAAGAATCGGAAAGGCCAGGGCAGCGTTCGTACAGCTGTGGAACATCTCGGGCTCCAAGGAACTGTCAATCAACACCAAAATCAGGCTCTTCAACACAAATATCAAGGCAGTTCTACTGTACGGAGGGGGGACCTGGAGAACTACAGTCGCACCACCAAGAAAGTGCAGGTGTTCATCAACAACTGCCTGCGCAAGATTCTCCGCATCCAGTGGCCAGACACCATCAACAACAACGAGCTCAGGGAGAGAACAAACCAGCTGCCTGCAGAACAGGAAATCAAGAAACGACGTTGGGTCTGGATTTGACACGCGCTTCGGAAGCCTGTAAGCAACATCACCAGAGAAGCCCTAACATGGAATCCCCACGGAAAACAAAAAAGAGGTCGGCCAAGGAACACCTGGCGTAGGGACCTGGAAGCAGACATTAGGAACATTGGGATGAATAGGAACCAGCTGGAGAAAAGAGCCCAGGACAGAGATGCCTGGAGGTCCTTGGTTGGCGGCCTATACCCCAGGAGGGGTAATAGGCGAAAAATGATGATGATGATGATGATGATGATGATGATGATGATGATGATGGTGATGATGATGATCATGATGACAATAACGAATGTGCAGGTGATTGTTGTACCAACGATCAAACAGAACGGATGTTTTGAGGTCTTCTTAGCTATAGTTTACCGAGTCACCTACTAGTCACAAATTGGAGGAGAGGTCTGGAGTTCGACTTACTAAAAAAATGTGGACTGTTGCTGGAATGTAGAATTGCCAAACTATACCCAACCATCCATCTGGTAATCCTGTCGAACGTTGGAACTGGACGTTACGCAACATGTTGCTAAGATAGCAAACAGATAAAAAGTTGGGAGGGAAGACCTTAAGTCAATTTAATTCGTATGATGAAAAAAATCTTTGAATAAGTGTAAAACGGTCCACTTTACATTCTCTCAGAAAACTTTCTAGTTAATTAATACTTGATTAGTACATGACTTTTGAACTTCTGTCTTATTTTGTCCAACCACAACTTTCAGAATTTCAATAGAATTTCAAAGAATGTGAATGCGACACCAAAATGCTTTGTGAATGGTTATAATATTAGAATTTATGTACTTCAGGAGGTCTAGCTAAAGTCACGATTTAAATTGGCATTATCAGGACATGCAGAGATGCAGGCATTGAGGCAGGCAGTAATAGAGGAAACAGAAATTCGATGACAAGTCATATAAAACAGAGAGCTTACCAGGGATACAGAACCAACCTGTCCCATGAATTAGTATGGTTCAGTGAGAGCCATGAAATGGGAATAGGGAGCAACTGTTGAACTGCCCCTTCAACGGGTATAGGAGGGTGAAACCCATGAAACGCGGAGAGAGGTATCTTATTAAACACACTCTTCTACAAGTGGGTCTGTGAGACCCAATGTATTGGGTATATTGTATATTGGTATATTGTAATGTAATGTAAATGGGTTGATAAGTGATGAGGCGCGTGAAGTGTAAATACAAGAAAAAAAGAAAGGGGGAAGGGGGGGGGGGGAGAAAAAAGACGTTGTGTGGCAATTGTATGCATTTTTGCGTAGACATTATGGTACCTGGTTTGAACTTAAAATAGCTAGTCTGTTGATTGATTGGATAATTAATGGCATTATTGGCTGGCTTGTTAAGTGGTTGGGTATTTTCTTTGCAGGTCAGCTGATGTTTTGTATGTTTATATGTGACTGCATTATTGACAAGCCATCATGTATACATTAAGTATCTGCCTTTTTCTTGCCTCCACCAAGAATGCTATGTTTTCATCTGAGCCCGTTGGGTGGTTGATTGATGAATTGTTCAGTTCGTCTGTAGCAAGGCTATGCTAAGTATACTGAACTGACTCTAACGATGTTTGAGAAAAGATGAAACGAAGGCCAAGAATGAACTCAGTCAATTTCAGTGTTAGTTTGTAGCGTGGATCTGGATTTAAGATCAGACCAAGAATCTGTTGACAAGAACATTTCAAAGTGTATTCTGAATGTCAGCAGTGTGATGTTATTGTTCACAGACTGATTACTGTCTTTGAGACATCTAATAATGCAAACTTTGATATTTTGTTTTTTTTATATTCCAGCAAATATTTACACGTTAAGTGTCTGTTTCGGTTCATATCTACTAGTACCTTTCCTGGTGGAAAGAATAGTTTTTTTTTCATTCATGATTGACTGGATTGTAGGCGTTTGCAAAAATTGCATGTATTTTCTAGTGTTGCAATAAACACATGCTTGTCCACCTTTCTTTCGTTTTTTTTCCATGATCAAAGTGAAAGGGGATCAAGGATCTGTTTTACCATGACAGCGGTCTGCATTCTCCTGTGTGCTTGTCTTGTTCTACGTGATTTTATGTCGTTAAGAGTTCATTAAAATACCCCGGTATCTGTGACTTGTAGCACAAACATCAACTCCAGAAGAATCAGGACCCATGATTGTAGTGATGACATCCCCGTCGTCTGGCTATATCACGATGACAAATCTGAGTCATGACGACCCTGAGGTCGTGTATGGATATCTGCCTGTTCCGGTTAAAAATAAAATCATGTTTACTTTTAAATTTTTTACGCCAGCTGCGCCCAAAGTCTTCATAGATCTTTATCATCAGCACTATGGGCAACTAAGAGAAAGAGTGGATATACATGATGCACTACATGTATACGTACGAGCAAGAGTACGTGTTAACGTCATGAGAAATTCATGCATTACGACACCTTGCTTTCACCTGTACTTTACCTTTTTCCCTGAAGACAAAGCACCTCAAACATTACCCAGTGGCTTCTGGAACTGTTCAGTGGATAATTATTCCAGCTTTCGTCTCCACATGGAATGTAACGTGGTGCCAGAGTGTGAGGATGGACGGGATGAAACAGAGCACTGTCCCTACAGCAGTCCTGACTGTCCGGGCATGGTACCAATGTGTGGACGGTGCTACTCCTTTGAACGTAATCTGCCTGGATTGATAGTGACAGTGTAGATATCAAGGAAGTGATTGATGAGCATTGTAGTTCTTTGGGAGGTTTAACAGGTCCGCCTTTGTGTGTGGTTGACTGGTTGGTGCAGTGTTTAACAAATCAGGGATTCATGGGGCAAAACTGTCTTACTTTGGGTTGGTATGGTCTCCAATGATTTGTCATCACTTCCTATGTACAGATTTGAAATTCTTCATGGTGAAGCTGTGTTTTATCATACAATCCGAAGTTTAACGGAAACGTACACGAACGATGGCCATATGATTTGTTATAATTCTCATTATTCAAACTTCATGGTATACCAGCCACACCTGTGTGTGCGGAGTGGTCGCGTACAGCGCAATTACACAGGCGCAATTTGTTCATTCACAACAAATAGGACTGGTGAACAATCATTTCATTTACAACCAATTTCATTGAACAAGTCTCTGTTTGCGCTGCCTCAGCAACGAGACTTTCTGGTATTGTGCCATGATGGTCATGTAACGTACACATTTCTCATCTGTGGCTTTACTCAGTTTAAAGCGTGCAGCCAAGACCGCACATCTTGTCATTTCCATTCTCACTCCACACATGACAGCCGCATGGACTCAGCTGAAGAGCACGCTATGTTAGCCCCCACATTTATATGCAGTGATAACGTCACCACACTGTCATACTCTCTGGTGTGCAATGTCATACATGATTGTGAGGACAGCAGTGATGAATCATTCTGTGGGCATCCTGCTTGCATCAGAATGTTCACGTGTAATAATGGTCAATGTGTTTCTTACACTACGGTTTGTGATCAGGTACCACATTGCCAGGATCACTCAGAGGAATTTAGCTGCATTGCACACAAAAAAATACCTAAGCATCACCCATACTTTCCGTTCCCTGCTCTGGTCAATTTTGATGGCATTAGGATGTTTCATTCCACCCCATTATTCTCCAATGAGTCATGTCCTGACAGTCATTACCGTTGCCCTAATGACAGCAAAGACTGCTTACCTGTCTACACACGATGCAATGGAATGTACGATTGCAGGGACCGTAAGGACGAAGATGGCTGTGAGGACATGATGTGTGTCAGGATTCTTCAGGTGCAGAGCATCCACAACCTGTATACACACTGACCACCTGTGTGATGGCTGGCCTCACTGTCCAATGCATGATGATGAAACAGTGTGTGACACAAGTTGTCCTGTGGGCTGTCTGTGTCAAGGTCACTCATTCCTTTGTTTGAAGCCTTTCTCTACAAAACAGTTTCCACATATTCGTTTTTTGGATGGAACCAGTTCTGGAATCACCCTTTCTGACGTCAGTCA
>JADBJO010013702.1:0-10000 GCA_016801955.1 Conus betulinus
TAATATCATCCGTTTCCCATATGGTTTCCGTTAAATACAAATTCCATTTCAATCAACAGTGGAATAGGTGCACAAGCTTTATCCATGAGAAGAATCTGGCATACGACAAACTCTAATCCTCGTTGAGCGCACATGTACAAAACCGGGGTACAAGAACCTCACGATTACATGATGCTAATTTTGTACTGAATGCTCGTGTCAGGATCTAAAACGGCCATTAATCATTGGATAGGTACACTTGTTGCAGAAATATTCAAACGAACACGTATGCATACAAGATTATAAACGTAAAACCCTTTCAAAATAAACATGCCACAAAATCGCAATGATTCTGGGCAATGCAATGGGTGCGCTAAGCATGCAACATTATAGAGACAATTGGTTAAGATGTTAACTTCCAAAGTAAAAGAGCAAAGGTTGTTCGGGGGCCTGTTAGGGTTAGCTCACGTCGACTTAGAAACACGGTGTCTGTGCAGTTGTACTTGTGTAAGCGATTGTCCTAGGTCTCTGACTGTGGGCCCCGTTTTTCAAGTTTCCCCTCAGATCCATTTACACGAACAAGTGGCGCAAGAAAAAAAAAAAAAAAAAAAGGTCAGAGAGCGTGGCTGGATTTATCAGTGCATTACTATTGGTGTTGAAATTTAACAGTGGAATTGTTCTTCCTGGAAAACCGATCGGTGGTGAGGATTCTCCGAGTTCACAGACATGCGCTGCTTGCACCAGATCGTTGTCTGAAGGCACGTTCTTCTCCAAATAGTTTTGTTCGATTGAGGTTCGACCCGAGGTGGTTGGGCCTAAATCATGTATCGAACAGTAGTTCATTGAACACATTATAGTAAGCAATAATGCTGTCTGAACGACACACGTAGTGTACAATTCTCCATCTGAACGACGACACGTTGTAGTGTACAATGCTCCATCTGAACGAACGTGTAGTGAAGAACATGCTCATGGCTGAACGACACATGTAGTGTACCATGCTCCATCCTGAACGACACGTGCTATCTTCACGACACGGTGTATGTACCATCTCCCACTGAAACGACACATGTGTACCATGTACTCCATCTGAACGACCACGTGTAGTGTACCATTGCTCCATCTGAACGCCACGACACGAGTAGAAGTCCAGTTGTACCACACTGATCATCTATCATGAACGAGGTAGAAAGACAGTAGGTGTACCATGCTCCATCTGAACGACACATGTAGTGTACCATGCTCCATCTGAACGGACACGTGTATTGTACCAGGCTCCATGAACGACAAGTGTAGTGTGTGCCATGCTCCATCTGAACGACACGTGTAGTTGTACCATGCTCCCATCTGTTAGTGTAAACGCCACGTGAACGGTTGTAGGTGTACCATGCTCCATTTCTGAACGAAACATGTAGTGTTACCATGCTCCATATGGAACGACACATGTAGTGTACCGCCTCCATCTGATACGACCACGTGTGGTACCATGCTCCATCTGAACGACCATAGTGGGTTTTGTGTACCATGCCCGATCTGAACGACCGTTGTAGTGTAGGCCATGCGCCATCTACGCACATATGTAGTGTCCATCTCCATGGCTACGACACATGTAGTGTGTACCATGCTCCATCTGAACGAGAACACATGTAGTGTGTTACCATGCTCCATCTGAACGACACGTGTAGTGTACCATGCTCCATCTGAACGACACGTGTAGTGTACCATGCTCCATCTGAACGACAACGTTGTAGGTGTACCATGCTCCCATCTGAACGCCACGTGTAGATGTACCATGCTCCATCTGAACGACACGTTGTAGTGTATACCATGCTCCATTTGAACGCACGTTGGTAGGTGTACCATGCTCCATCTGAAACACGTGTAGTGTTGTAACCATGCTCCATCTGAACGACACGTGGTAGTGTTGTACCATGCTCCATCTGAACGAAAACGTGTAGTACCAACTCCACACATGGACCCGTGTAGTTGAACCACAGCTCCATCTGAACGACACATGTAGAGTGTACCATGCTCCATCTGAAACGACACACGTTTGTTGTACCATGCTCCATCTGTACCCAGACAGCATGCTCCCTCTGAACGACAACATGTAGGTGGTGTACCATGCTCCTCTGAACGACACGTGTAGTGTACAATGCTCCATCTGAACGGACACGTTGTAGTGTACCATGCTCAATCTGAACGACACATGTATGGTTAGTGTACCATCTGAACGCGTCCATCTGCTCCATCTGAACGACACATGTAGTGTACCATGCTCCATCTGAACGACACGATGTAGTGTACCATGCCTCCATCTGAACGACACGTTTAGTGTACCATGCTCCATCTGAACGACACGTGTAGTGTACCATTGCTCCATCTGAACGACACTGTTGTACCAGCGCCAGCTGACGCACGGCGTGTATTACCATGCTCCTACCACTTGGATGTCCATCTCCATCTGAACGACACGTGTATGGTGTACCATGCTCCATCTGAACGACATACGTATGTACCATGCTCCATTCTGACCGACGCGTGTTAGTTGTACCATGCTCCATCTGAACAGACACATGTAGTGTGTACCATGCTCCATCTGAACGACGACGTGTAGTGTACCATGCTCCATCTGACGACACGTTGTAGTGTACATGCTCCATTCCATCTGAACGACACGTGTAGTGTACCATGCTCCATCTGAACGACACGTGTAGTGTACCATGCTCCTCCACGACTTGTATGAACAGTCTCCTACCATGTAGTCTACCATCTGCCATCTGAAACGACACCTGTAGTGTACCAGATGCTCCATCTGAACGACAAATGTAGGTGTACCATGCTCCATCTGAACGACACATGTAGGTGTACCCATGCTCCATCTGAACGGACACGTGTAGTGTACCATGCTCCCTCGATAACGACCGATGTAGTGTACCAAGGCTCATCTGAACGACACGTTGTAGCGGACCATGGAGCTCCATCTGAAGCGACACCGTGTAGTGTACCATGCTCCATCTGAACGACACGTTGGAGCGTAACATGCTCCCATCTGAATACACGTGTGTGTACCATGCTCCATCTGAACGACACATGTAGGTTTTACCATGCTCCATCTAACGACACGTGTAGTGTACCATGCTCCATCTCTGAACCGACACGTAGTGTAGCGTACCATGCTCCATCCACTGACACATTTATGATTCCCATGCCCATCTGAACGACACATGTAGTGTACCATGCTCCATCTGAACGAACACATGTTGTAGTGTACCATGCTCCATCTGAACGACACATGTAGTGTACCATGCTCCATCTGAACGACCACGTGTAGTGTACCATGCTTCCATCTGAACGACACATGTAGTGTACCATGCTCCATCTGAACGACACGTGTAGTGTGTACCATGCTCCATCGTGACGACACATGTAGTCGTGTACCATGCTCCATTTAGAACGACACGTGTAGTGTCACCATGCTCCATCTGAACGACATGTAGTGTACCATGCTCCATCTGAACGACACATGTAGTGACCATGCTCCAATCTGTAAAACGACACATGTAGTGTACCATGCTCCATCTGAACGACACATTAGTGTACCATGCTCCATCTGAACTACAACACGTTAGTGAACAATACTTCATCTGAACGACGCGTGTAGTGAAGCAATAGTCGGTCTTACGACACATGTAGTGTACACTACACTCCATCTGAACGACACTGTAAAGAACAATGCTCCATTTGAACGACGTGTGTAGTGAAGAGTAGTCTGTCTGCGCGACACACTGAATGACAAATGTGGTGTACAATGCTCTGTCTGAACGACTCGTGTAGTGAACAATAGTCTGTCTGAACCACACATGTGGTGTAACCCTAGTCTGTCTGAACCACACATGGGTGAACACTAGTCTGTCTGAACCACACATGTGGTGAACGCTAGTCTGTCTGAACCACACATGTGGCGACAGTAGTCTGTCTGAACCACACATGTGGGCGAACAGTAGTCTGTCTGCATGACAAGCGATGAACAGTAGTCTGTCTGAAAACCACACATGTGTTGTGAACAGTAGTCTGTCTGCATGACAAGTCCGATATGAACAGTAGTCTGTCTGCATGACACGTGTGATGAACAGTAGTCTTGTCTGCATGACACACGTGATGAACAGTTAGTCTGTCTGCATGACACACGTGATAGAACAGTAGTCTGTCTGCATGACACATGTGATGAACAGTATTCTGTCTGCATGACACATGTGATGAACAGTAGTATCTGCTATGACACATGTAATGAACAGTATTCTGTCTGAATGACACATGTGATGAACAGTAGTACTGTCTGAATGAGGGGCTGTCTAACATACACATTGAAAAGTAGAGCTATCAGAACAACGCATGTAGGTAAGTAACAGGTAGTGTCAACTGAACATATTAAATACTGAAAAGTAAGTTGCGTAAACATAACAACGCATAGGTAATGAAAAACAAAAAGAAAAAGAGAAGAAAGAAAGGCGATCCCCCAGAAAGAAAGAAAAGGCAAAAACGAAAAGAAAAAGAAAAAATGTTATCCTGAATCCATACAAAAGTAGGAAAACGGAATAAGCCTCTGAACTCCACTTTCGGAGGGGGGGAAAGGGAGGGGGGTAAAGGGAGGAGGGGGGGGGGGGAGAAAGGCCTGGCCGGGAAAATCAACAAAGGACGGGGGGGAAACGATGATGATACGCTCTGAACGGCAATTTCGGAGGGGGGGGGGGGGGGGGGGGGGGGGGGGGGGGGAGGGGGGGTGGAAGTAGCGGGGGGGGGGGGGGGGGGGGGGAGTAGACGCTCTGAGGGGGGGGGGGGGGAGGGGGGGGGGGGGTGGGGGGGGGGGGGGGGGGGGGGGGGTGGGGGGAGTGGGGGGGGGGGGGGGGGGTGGGGGGGGGGAGTAGGGGGGGGGGCAAGGGGGGGGGGGGGGGGGGGGGGGGGGGGGGGGGGGGGGGGGGAGTTAGCGTAAAGTAGAAGTGACGACTGATAAACGCTCGCAGGAAAAAGGGGGGGAAAACAGGCAACGCCACTGAACGAGAGTCAAGCTGGGCCCCGACGACCGCACTGACTGGCAAGGAACAAACAGACAAATACGCACAACAAAGAATTATCACCCCACTCCCTCACCCATCACCCCCCCCCCCCCCCCCACCCCCCCCCCCCCCCCCCCCCCCCCCCCCCCCCCACCCCCCCCCCATTCTCCATCCCTTGAACTTTGGGCTAGGGTGTCATGACCCAACCACCAAGGGTCACCGCGTGGCCAAGTGGAAAGCCGGTTGAGCGAGGTAGGCTTAGTTGTCAGGGGACTCGCGAAAATCCCACTCGACTCACGCAGGTTGATAAAACGAGTTGTCCAGGCGAGAAGACGTCCGTCCATCCACCCAGCGCAATCTTCCAACCACAAATTTGCGACGAAATCTATTATTATAGTATTATCCATCCTTAGACCTTCTCTCTGGAGAGAGTCTCGAGTCCCGAACTCCAACGTGTTAGTTCATTTTGGTTTCGGACTTGTTTTTTACCGAGATTTTCTTTTTCTCCAGTGTAGTAGGTTCCATACCGAAGCCTGTTGTTGTTGTTGGAAGATGGGCTGATATCAAGCTGTGGATATTTCCATGCCGAGGACGCGCGGAGCCCGTGCTTTTGTGTCTGGCCCCCCCAGCCGCAGGCAAAAAGTATGAGGACGTCCGTTTGACTGGGGAGCAGTGGCAGGCAGAGAAAGCAAGTGAGTGGTCGTGGACGTGAAGGAATGGATGGATGAATGAATGGATGAATAGCATGATGTTTGGTACAATGCGTGTGTGTGTGTGTTGTGTGTGTGTGTGTGTGTGGTGTTTCTTCATCTTGATCCTTGATCTTGATGCCTATTCGATAGGGCCACACTGGCATAAACATCGACGGAAGAAACTTGGGAAGAGCACCAAAAAAAAAAAAAAAAAAGATCCTACATGTTGGATGGTCTGACCAGCCAGCGCACGTTCAACATGCAGTGACATGATGCTAAGCGTCTGCAGCAGTCGTGGAAGCGGGGGAAAATGGAAGGGATGTGTGTGTGTGTGGGGGGGGGGGGGAGGAAGAGGAGGGGGGAGTGGGGGGTTTGGAGGAGTTTGGTTTACTTTTCTCTTTGGGGTTGGGGAGGGGGGGGGGACTGTTTGGAAGCGGTTCTTGAAATTCCTCCCAAACAGTCCCTGCGGAAACAACACTGTTGTCTAGGTTGTTCCATTCCCTGATAGTTCGTGGGGGAAAGCTTTTCTTGAAGACCAGTGTTGCAGTGTGCTGGATGTTCAAGCAGCGCTGGTGGTTCCTTGCGTATTGCTCCACTTTGATTTTTTCCTGTCTTGATTTTCCGCTCTTGAGGGTCTTATAAGTCTTTTGTTTCGGACAGGCGTCAGGTATTTATTTATCCGTCTCTGTGCCAGGAAGATGTCTTTCGTTGATCTTAAATAAGATGGTGAGCCGGTGTTGTCTTCTTCTTTCCTCTGTGTGCGTGCGTGCGTGTGTGTGTGGTGTGTGTGTGTGTTGTGTGTGTGGTGTGTGTCTGTCTGTCTGTCTGTCTGTCTGGTCATCAAGTTGATGACGTGGGTCATGTCTTAGACCGGATGAAGATGTATTTTGATTTAATTCTATATAACTTTGTTTCATTTTTATTTTGTTTTATTTGATTTGATTTTTTCAATTATTTATGTATTTATCTATTTTACTCATTTATGTAATTATTTTATTTATTTCTGTATTTCTTTTAAATCATGGTGAAAATGTCGTTCTACGTCATTTAGTTGATTATTTCTTTTGTTTCCTAGTTTCTTTGATTTCTTTTTAAATTTTCTTAAAGTACCATAAGTGCCTCATGCTATAAAGAGATGGTCAGCAATATCCATATCTATCCCTATGTTCTCTGCTGTGTGAAGTGTAGGAAAGGATTTTTTCTCTCAAAGTCCCATACGTGGTACATGAAAGTTTGAGAAATCTGCTTTTCTGTACTTCAGACAGAAGAGTACTGCCAGATATTCAATGGAAAGTGCATATTTGCAACTTTTTTTTTTTTTTTTTTGCTCCCGATATCTCATGCCTAATTCTGCTCAGGATGTATGAAGAGAGACTCTTGAAAATTGTCAGTAATGATAAGCTGAGGGCATCCATTCGTCTGTCCTTGATACACCTATACTATGTCTCTCGCACAACACTCATGGTCGTAGTCAACACACTTCTTTCAATCTATTTTTTATCCAGTTTTTGGCCACTCTCCACTCGTTTTTCTTCTTTTCTTTTTTTTTTTTTTCCCTCCCCCCTCCTCTTCCCCCCCCTCAGGAGTTGTGTCAATGTTTAGCTCCGTAAGCGAAGAGTCGAAAGTCAGAGAACGGTCGATGAATAATTCAGAAAGCATTGTATCAGTACAGATCCTCTCGCTGCGGGCTACATGTTTAACCCTTGCCCACTGCTGTGGTAGCCTGTCAGCTAATAACCGGCTGTCTGGCTCTGCCTTGGGCAGTTGATAAGGTCAGCTGGGAGCCGGAAATAGCTCAGTTGGTAGAGCGCCTGACTCGTAATCTTGGTGATCCTGGGGTTGCGGTTCGAACCCTCCGCCGGGGCGTTTCGGTACAGGGGGATTTTTTCCCCTCGGAGTTAACATTGGTTCTGACTCATTTCCCATACAGTCCTTCGAATGAGACTATAAACCGAGGTTCCCTGTGTGAACGCACGCATAACATCTTGCACACACGTAAATCCCATCACCAACATTTGGAAGAGTAGGCCAGTTTGGCCGTTGGTATGGATGACACGTTACACATAGCATGCACCCTGAGTGAGAAATGGAAAGAATGAAGGAAGTAAGGAAAATGAGTGATCGATATTGAACGATACTGACTTGATGACACGGGAAACGACTGAATGAAGCGCCAGCTGGCAGCTCTTCAGTCGGCACTACCCAGGTAGGCAGCCCGTTGTGTAAACGAGTGTTGATTGTAAAGCGCTTAGAGCTTGGTCTCTAGCCGAGAATGGGCGCGCTATATAGTATTCATTATTATTATTATTATTATTATTACGTAGAATGGGGTAGGGTGAGTGGGTGGGTGGGGGTGGGGGTGGGGGTGTGGTGAAGGGGGTGCCAGGAAACCCCACCATTGGAGAATGATCGTTTTGTTGTTTTGCGGACAGTTTCTCAAATAGCTCTTTTTAACCCTTTAGCTAGTATAGCATGGCACTTACTCCTCTTATGTCTTGATCGTTTCCCTTCGAGCGATGGATATCAGCGGAGAAGAAAGATTTCTTTTCGTGCTTCCATGTCCTGTACAGCAGCGTCATTATTTTCATGACACTGGAGCCTGGTGCATTGTATGCAATCCATCTGGTGGTGGAGCATTATCCTTTTGCCTCAGCCAAAAAAAAAGGGGGAGGTAACTGTGCGTTTTTGAAAGAGTCTCGAACACTGTAATCGCCAGACAAGATGAAAGCTGGAGGGAGGCTAAAACAGAGAACTGTGTTATTAAAAACAAACCAAATTACGAACACGCAAAACGAGGCGCAAAGTAACCAAGCAATCATCGTCGCCAGTATAGGACTACGCAGGCCGTGCTCTGGGACCAGGGCAAGCGCCACTGAACACCATCGAAGTGACTCGATCAGCACCAATGCAGTGTCTCCTCTGGTAGGTTGCCTCTTGACGACTTCACGTTGACCGCTCCTTGTGGACTGTGGCGGGGGGGGGGGGGGGGGGGGGGGGGGGGGGGGGGGGGGGGGGGGCTATGGGGGGGGGGGTGGGGGGGGGGACGGTGCAAATCAGGATGTATGGGGGTGGGTGGTGGTGGTAATGGTGGCGGAATGAGCAGGCGTTGGCGCAGTGTCACTGAAGTGGCTCGGAAATCCCCAACCTGGCCGATCCCTAGTGTGAGCATTGTTTGCATTGACACTGACTTTTTTCTTTTCTGTGTCATGCCACCCCGGGGTACGTCTTCTTGTGCCCCTGTCTCATATGTGCCCCCGTCTCCTTGCGTCCCCGTCATTCAGGGGAAAGAAGACCACGTATAAATCAAGCAGAAACCATCTGTTTTCGAGAAAATTCTCACAGAAAATCAATATACGGGTGGGAGGCGGACGGGGGGGTGGGGGGGGGGGGGGGTGGGGGGGGGGGAGAGGAGGGGGGGGAGGGGGAGGGAAATGACACAAACCCCGTCCTTTACCTTCTTATTCTTCTCACCGTCATTTTCTGTTTCCTTAGTAAATGTCATAGTTTCGTTAAAACTAGGCTACATACATGCGTTCATTAGGAGAGAGAGAGAGAGAGAGAGAGAGAGAGAGAGAGAGTATCCACATAGACGGGGGCACAATGAAGCGGGGTCAGATTGACATGACTCCCCACTCAGCGCCACGGCTCTGCCACTGAAGGGGGGGGGGGGGGGGGGGGGGGGGGGAGCGTGGTCACGGCGGGCCGGCCGCCGCGCTATTCCATTCCCACGGTGGTCAGCTGAGGTTGTGAGGTCAAACCGCTGGCTGGAAGAAACAGCCGCCAGCATAATGAAGAGAAGGGTCAGTTGAAAGAGCGGTGAAGCGCGAGCAGAGAGAAGAGAGAGAGAGAGAGGAGGGTAGAGGAGAGGACGGCGCACGCACACTGTGGTCTGCATGCGTGTCGGCGCACACACGCGTGCACACGCGCGCGTGATCAAAGGGAGAGACTCATGGAGTGGAGGGGGGAGAGAGCGAGGTTGGTTGGTTTTGCACGTGGTATGAAACACAGGACAGATGCACACACACACACGCGCGCACACACACACACACACACACACACACACACACACACACACACTCACTCGCTCACTCGCTCACTCCACTCACACACCAAAATCTTGTCTGTGTGCGCACACGCATACACACAGAAAAGACAGACACACACGCTCTCTCACATACACACACACATACACACACACCACACACACCACACACACACACAAACACACACACTCTCTCTCTCTCTCTCTCTCTCTTCTCTCTCTCTCATCTC
>JADBJO010013702.1:20000-27500 GCA_016801955.1 Conus betulinus
AGCGATGTCGCCGCATGTGTTAGCAGCATCTGTCAAAATTGACATGGAAGAAAAAGTTTACTAACTATTTGAAAGTATACACTGACGGCTCAGTTCTTGATGATGGTAGTGCGGGATCTGGCTTTGTAATTCCAGATTACAAAGCTGAAAAATCATATTATTTAGGTAAGGTCATTCCATATTTACAGCTGAACTTGTTGCTGTCCTGATGGCATTAAATTATTTAATTTCCTTGCCAGTCACAATATTTAATATCCTGTTTTGTGTTGATTCACAGTCAGTATTAAAAAGTTTGCATTGTTTTGAAAATACACAGAGAGAGGAATTATTATTTGAGATTAAGTACATGTTGCACTGTCTTTACATGAAAGGTACTAATGTTGTATTTTCGTGGGTCCATCGCACACCTCCTTCATTTTTAACGATCAAGCAGATAGAGCAGCAAAAAGGGGAGCAAAGAATATATTAGGTAGTATTAAGGTTGACTGTCCTTTGTCACACAAGAAAATTAGTCATATAATCGAAAGGGATTTCTGGAGTCAATACAGTTCCTCATCAAAACCTCGTCAGCAAACTCTGTCAAACTTTGTGTCGATTAGCCGACCGGTTTCAAGCCTGGCTTTTAGACTTTTATGTAATTCCCTACGAACCAAGTATTGCCAGACTGTTAAGTGTGTATGTCGTGGGGATCTTTCAGTTCAACATGTGATTTTTGATTGTGAACTAACGAAACCCTTTTTGAATGGTGTTATACCAAGTGCTGACACTGGGCATGTTAATGTGTTTGACTTTTTAGATTCGTTGCCAGTTGTTTCTCTTGTTAAATTAACGAGACACCTTTTGGAAAGTCCATTAAGGAACATTTTATAATCATAATCGTAAGTTAGATTACTTTAGTTATTTTTTTCTCTAATTTTTTCATAGTTACTGTCCTATAATTCATCTATCCTTTATTTTTGTTCTATGTAACCACATCGTCCTCTTCTCTTCTTTTATGATAATAGTCTAAAAACACTATGTTATTTAGACGTCTGCAATCACCTGTATGTGTGACGAGACGTGAAACAGAATTCCTTCCTACACACACACACACACACACACACACACACACACACACACACACACACACACACACACACACACAAGACCATGCACATTCACTCACCCGCTAGAGTGCACACGGTGATTTTTTTTTTTCTTCTTTTTTTTTTTCTTTTTTTTTTTTCTTTTTGATATTTCTATCAAAGATGTGCTCAGCAGCTCTTGTTGTAGACAGGCTATAGTTATGTTAGCACCGGCATCAGCAATGGTGTGGACCACAGCTGCCAATGACAACAGACGCCGATGATATGGGCTTCGGTAGCATCACACACAACTGGTCAAGGTTAGTCAGCAACACACAACACTGGTCAAGGTTCAGCATCACACAACACTGGTCAAGGTTAATCAGCAACATCTGCATCATCATCAGCATCACAACACTGGTCAAGGTTAATCAGCATCACACAACACTGGTCAAGGTTCATCAGCATCACACAACACTGGTCAAGGTTAGTCAGCATCACACAACACTGGTCAAGGTTCATCAGCATCACACAACACTGGTCAAGGTTCATCAGCATCACACAACACTGGTCAAGGTAGTCAGCATCACACAACACTGGTCAAGGTTCATCAGCATCACACAACACTGGTCAAGGTTCATCAGCATCACACAACACTGGTCAAGGTTAGTCAGCATCACACAACACTGGTCAAGGTTAACAGCAGCATCACACAACACTGGTCAAGGTTAGTCACCATCACACAACACTGGTCAAGGTTAGCCAGCATCACACAACACTGGTCAAGGTTAATAAGCATCACACAACACTGGTCAAGGTTAATCAGCATCACACAACACTGGTAAAGGTTAATCAGCATCACACAACACTGGTCAGGTTAGTCAGCATCAAAACCTAGCAGCAGCGGTTGGGTATCCTCTCGAGCATCACTGTCATATATGCTACTGTTGACTTTCCTAAAAGTGTTGCTGCCCGTAAAACACACACACTCTCTCTCTCTCTCTCTCTCTCTCTCTCTCTCTCTCTCTCTCTCTCTCTCTCTCTCTCTCTCTCTCTCTGGGGGGGGGGGGGGGGGGGGGGGTGATTGGGAAATGGCGGCAAGCACACAGGTGCTCGAGTGAGCTCTGCCATTTTTGGTGATTTTTGAGTGGCATTCAAGTCTCCCTGCAATTATTGTGTTACACTGTGCTGCACAACATTCTAGTGAATCCAGGAGTACAGCAAAATGATCGATTTAAACTTGTGGAGAGCCCGCATAGGGCGTTTTCATTATTCTGTGCGTTGCGCGACAAAGATGGCGGATATGTGTTCAGAGGTGAGGTGCAGTGCAACCGCTTTGTCAGTGACCGACGTGCTCGTCTTGTACTTCTTGGCCGGCTTCGTGATGGCATTTGCTAGTGTGCGAAAGAGAACGTTTCATCGCTTACATCCTTCGATTCATTCGTGTGGAATGTAAAAAACACGGACAGTGCCATAGCTAACACTGTTACCCTCACCGACGTCACGGGTGACTCCTTTGTTTACATTGAGACCCAAGAGCATTTTCGTTGGAGCCTACAGTGTGTGTGTGTGTGTGTGTCAACTCTCTCTGCGCTGTGTGTTGCCAACGTCGTGTTCACACTGTGGAAACTTTTGCTGTGTGGCGACGTCGAATCGAACCGGGTCCTGTCAGTCCCAGTAAGTCACACAGCGTGAGTGACACAGAGGTGGGTGTACCTGTTGGTGATGGCAGTACGGTTGACAACACTCCTGTGACCTCATGACCCAGATAAGAAATACCATGAACGAACACACCTCTCTGATTAGAAACGACCTCTCTACTATTAAGTCGGAACTCTCTGCTGTAAAGATCGCTGTGACGAGATAAACGACAGGTGCAACCAACTGGAGCAGGAAAACAAACAGTTAGCATCGACAGTGTCTGACATGACAGCGGATATTAACGATTTATTTTCCGAGTGTCAAGTGAACAGTGCAACAATGAGAAGTCAGTCCGAACAGATTAATGACATGAAGGAAGAAATTCATCAATTAAACATGGAGATTGACAAACTGGAAGAATTCTCTCGCCGTGACAACCTCCGTTTGTTTGGCATTCCTCATGTGAGTGACAGTGAAAACTATGACACATGTGCTGCACTAGTGGTGGATACATTAAACAGTGTGGAAGGACCTAAACAGTTCACAACACAAGACATTGTGCGTGCTCATCGGGTTGGTGCTGGAAAACCAAGGACAATGATTGTAAAATTTCGCGAATGGAGAGACAAACTGACAATTTTACAAAATAAAGACTATCGATCGAAATTAGAAGCCAACGGTATTCGTGTTGCTACAGACTTGACAAAAAGGCAATCTAGTATTAAAGCCCAAGCTAGACTTGAAGGAAATCCGCCTATTTCGTGAAGGGTCGCTTAGTTATCGGTCCAAAACGTCCTGATCCGAGAACCTTTTCCGAAGTCGTCACAGGAAAGCACGCGGCCGATTCCGGTAGTCAACCAGAGAAGCAAAAGGGGGCGTGTCCCAACACTACTGACAGATTAAACGCCATTCGGAATTCCCCTTCTCCCTCCCAACCATGACCTGTCATGACCCCAGTTTCTTCGCGAGATATAAACAGAAAGAGAAGCGAACCAGTCCGAGACAGTGCTGAGCGGAGTGGGAGTGGGAGGGGAGGTGGGAGTAGTTCAAAGAGAGGGGGTAGCAATGTACGCAATGCACGTGGCGGTAAAGCGTCGGCGCAATATCGACTGCAGTCCGGAATGCGAACATATCTGTCAAATAATGTGTTACCCCCCCCCCCCCTCCCCCTCCCCCCATCTAACAATTTCCGTACACTACGATCTGGGTCAACAAACCGCTAGGACAGGCACGGCCATCTGATACGCAGTTTCACTTTTCTGAATTATAATGTCGAAAACCTGTTTAATAAATTGAATGATGCATGCTTTATGAATTATGTTAGTACTTTTGACTTTGCTTGTTTTACTGAAACCTTTGTGGGTAATTCTTTTGATTTTTGCAATGTGTTCCCTGATTTTGTTAAATTTAGTGCCCCCGCAAAACGTTTATCCAAACATGGAAGAAACTCAGGTGGTGTTCTCCTGATAATCAAGAACATATTTTCTCCGTATGCAAAACAAGTGCATGTGGGATGCGATAATTTAGTTTGCGTCAGACTAGATAGATATTATTCGGTTTGCCGAAAGATTTGTTAGTTGTTGCTTGTTATATTCCCCCAGAAGGTAGTCCATTCTATAATAACTATTTAGTGAAAGACGGAATTGAAAAGATGGAAGAATGCTTGTTGCCAATAATAGAGAAAGATGATGTTTGTTTATTGCTTTGTGTGATTTTAACGCAAGAGAACTGGGTGTGAACAAGCAAATTTTGAAAATATGACGAATGTATTTAATGATGATGATGATGATGATGATGATGATGATGATGATGAGTGATGATAATGATGCTGATGTAAATATCACGAAAAGACGTTCTAAAGATGGTGTTTTAAATAGGTTTGGGACTCTTTGTGTAAGTATGTGTTTGCTTTTCGATCTCTATATTCTGAATGGTTGTTCTATAAGCGACCCCCATGGAGAAATTACCTTTATTTCCACTCAAGGTTCAAGTGTCATCGATTATTATTTATTGTTTCCCCTGATTTGATATCCTTTTGTGATGTTAGCATGGTGATTGCTTGCACTCATGGCACCTACCTGTGGAGCTGAAATGGAAGAGTGGATACGCTGAGAAGATGGAACAGAGAGAGTGCGAACGCTTGGAAGAGAAGATTGTGTGGTCGGATGAAAAGTGCCAGTTATACAAAGATGAGTTAGAATCAGATTACTTCAAAGAATGTATGGAAAAAGTGTCTAGTGTTATGAATACCGACATAAATGAAAGTGTTGATCTGTTTTGTTAAATCACTGTATGGAGCAGCGGCATGCATGGTGAGAATGGCGGGGAGAGTGAAGAAGACTGTGGATGATTGGTTCGATGTGATGTGGAATGTAAAAAGAAAAAGAGTGAAGTCAAACGCCTTCTTCAGAGTCATCGCAGAGCAAAGACCAATTTAGATGATCGTAGGAGGAATGCTTATGTAAAGGCACGAAAGGAATACATTGAACTAAGGAAAGAAAAAAGAAAACGATCATAATGAGACCAAATTATTAAAATTAAAAGAATCCGTAAATGACCCGAAACTATTTTTGGTCTACTATCAGATCTCTCAACAGGAAAAGAATGATTTACAACGATATTTCTACTCAACAGTGGTACGATCACTTTTTCCATGTCTTTAACGATTTTGAAGAAGTTGACACAGAAGATAATGAAGCTGATGAAATATTCGATCAGACTCAAGAACCCTTATTTAACGATAATATTTCAAAAGAAGAAGTCAAACAATGTCTCAAAAATCTAAAAGGTGGTAAAAGCGCCGGACCTGATAAGATTATAAACGAAATGCTTAAACAGGTGAACGAACCTATCATTGACTATTTACACAAACTTTTTAATCTGCTGTTCCAAAAGGGAATGTTTCCCACTGCTTGGTCCAGATCTATCATTGTTCCTATCCATAAAAAAGGTGATGCAAACAACCCAGATAATTACAGGGGGCATAGCTTTAATGGATGTTCTTGGAAAGGTCTATACAAGTATATTAAATAAACGTCTCTCAGCATGGGCAGAAAAGGAAAATAAGATAATAGAAGAACAGGGAGGCTTCAGAAGGGGTTATAGTACAGTTGACAACATATTCATTCTATACACTATACACGATAGTAGAAAAGTTTCTTATGAAAAACTCCAAGCTCTATGTCGCATTTGTAGACTTTAGGAAGGCCTTTGATTCTATAAATAGAAATAAATTGTGGAATGTTTTGAGAAATTCTGGCATAAACGGCAAAATGTATAATGCTCTTAGAGGGATTTACGAAACAGTGCTTGCATGTGTCCGCGACAAACACTTATATTCTGAGTTTTTTTTACTTGCCCCAGAGGAGTGAAACAAGGATGTCTCCTCAGCCCTCAACTGTTTTCCTTCTTTATTAACGAATTAGCTTTAGAAGTATCAAGGATGGGTAAGCACGGGATACAGTTAGTTCCTGGGGAGGTAGAAATTTTTCTATTGCTTTTTGCAGATGACGTAATACTAATGTCTGATACAGTTTATAGGATTGCAAAATCAGCTTAATGCTCTCAAACATGAAGCAGATAGACTAAGTTTAACTGTTAATCTCGACAAAACAAATATAATTGTGTTCAGGAAGGGAGGTCATCTTTCAGTAAGAAAAAAAAAATGGTGGTATGGGAATTCTGAAATTAAAATAGCAAATACTTATAAGTATCTAGGACTACTACTATTTACTACAAAACTAAGTCTAAGTATGGGATGGGATAAGAACTGCAAGAAAAAAAAAAAAGGTGTCATTGAAATACTAAGATCACTTAGAAAACTAGACTCAATAGATTGTTCACTATTCTGGAAAATATTCGATTCACAAATTGAGCCCGTACTCACTTATGCAGGAGAAGTTTGGGGCATTAACGAAAATAAGCAAATGGAGAAGGTTCATACTTATGCCATGAAACGTCTCTTAAATATACCTCTTCATTCCTCAAATAACATGTGCTATGGTGAAACAGGAAGATATCCACTATACATTCGCACTACTATTAAATGCATAAGATATTGGCTAAAACTCCTTCAACTTCCATTGTCAAGATTGAATAGACAGGCATATGAATGTCCCTAGAACAATGCCAACTAGGTAAATGCAATTGGGCGTACAATATTAAATCTGTATTAAGTTCGTATGGTTTTGGTGTGGTTTGGTTTAATCAAGGAGTAGGTAATGTAAATCAGTTTATGTCTGAATTCAAAGATCGAGTATTGTGTTGTTTTAAACAAAACTGGCATTCTCATTTAGAGAAAATGACAAATATAGATGGTATTTTTCTTTCAAAGATATCTTTCAACCTGAAAAATATGTTAATTCTTTAACTAACAAATGGCAAAGATCTATATTTGCTCGTTTTAGATTGCGATCCCTTGGGCTGTATGCTAACAAAGGCTGGTTCGAAACCGAACCACATATACAAACTGTATGTCCCATGTGTTTAATTATACAGAAGATGAAATACACTTCCTATTCGACTGCCCAGCATATAATGACATCAGAACTGACTGCAATTTATTCAAGCTACCATGTGCAAATTCACAAAACATACGTCAATTAATGTCGTCTGATGATGAACATATAATTTGTTCCCTCGCTAACTATTTAGTTCGTGCTTTTAATTTCCGTCAAAAATCTATTACTGGTTGATTGCAAAACTTCTTCATGCTATATATATTTTTGGATATGAATGTGAAGGTACTCATGTATGTATTAGATGGTCGTTGTCTTGTTATAATTTGAGATGTTTG
>JADBJO010013702.1:37500-40000 GCA_016801955.1 Conus betulinus
TCTTTCTACTGATCGATAGCAGTTTTAAAAGGAGACTTGCCCTTCCAGTGTTGGTTGACAGTTTTGTCCCATGTGAAAGATTTCATTTGGTTCCTGTCTCCCCAATCAAGAGATTCCACAAAAAAGGTCACAGTCTCTATGCTTAAAGAAATTATTGAACGATAAACAACAACAACATTTCGTTCCCATTATTAAACAGCTACATACCCATGATTCAAGCTAACGTAGCTTGCAGTACCTGATCGCTTAGCCCATATGTTTGTTGAGTGCATGGATTTTGGGTGGTTTTTTGTTTGTTTGTTTGTTTGTTTGTTTGTTTTTTTTTTTGTTTTCTGTCACCTGATGTCTATAGGTTATTTAGCAGAGAGTGCTGCTTTCATGTTGGTGTCGACAAAATTATCTGCGGATTTGTTCATCACAATAGTTACGTGTCGCTTTTTGTCCATCTGAACAGAGAGCCCGTATGGGCAGTTACCCTTCCTTGTCTACAAGGGGAAGAGATATGGAGAGAGCAAAGCTATCGCCAGCTTTGTGGCCAGGCTGTGCGGTATGTCACTTTCTGTTTTCATGATGATGCTCTGATATTCCTCTTTCACAAGTCCACATGTGGTACTATCGCAGACAGGAATAATCATGTTAATTAAACAACAGGGTGGAAGGGAACCTATCAATCACTGCACTGACATCATCACAAAGAAAGGCAGTGAAAATATCCACATGTATACTAGGCGTCGGCATGATTTGACCTCTTGATCTCCAGTTGAAGTCCAAACACGCAAAGGATCTGATCTCGTCCTCTTGCGGCTGAGAGAATGGTTCAGTTTTTTTTCTTTCTTTCTTTCTGCGTACGCAGGCTGATACTCCTGCGGACACTGCCTGTATAGACAGGCAGTGGAGTTTTGTGTGTATGACCGTTTTTCTATCCCGCCATTAAGGCAGCCATACTCCATCTTCAGGAAAGATGCATGCTCTGTGTAACGTGTCATCCATACCAACAGCCAAACTGGCCTTCTCTTCCGAAAGTTGGTGATGGAATTTCACGTGTGTGCAAGATGTTGTGCGTGCGTTCACACACGGAACCTCGGTTTATAGTCTCATTCGAAGGACTGTGTGGAGAATGGAGTCAGAGCCAATGTTAATTCCGAGGGGAAAATCCCCCTGTACCGAAATTCGAACCCACAACCACATGATCATGAGCCCGACGCTCTACCAGCTGAGCTATTCCGGCCCTCGAATGGTTCAGTTGAATGGGCAGCCCTCTCAGGTAAGCATACACGCTAGCTGCTGCTTGTTTGCTGTTCAGCAAGGTTGGCCCACTGCCTGCGCGTAGGCTGTGCCCACAAGTAAAAACACCATGCGCGCGCCTCAACGTTGATAACTTTGGCACTGTCCTCTGTCCTGCGTGGTGAAGAGACAGCCACCCCCTGTGATCAGGAGACCAACACACAGCCCTGCAGACCACAAGGAAGGGATGAATGCATTTGGTTTACACAACTAAACTCCAGCTGGTGAAGGATGGATGAAGATAGTGTTCTTGTCCACTATACCTTTTTAGAAATACACAGTTCCTGTCCACTATACCTTTTTAGAAATACGCTCATTGCTTCAAATCATGTGGGCCCCTTTACAACGGGTGCGACATGTGGCCCCTGGCATTGAACCACCAACTCCATGTTAACACCAAAGTGAAGTTTTTCTTCCATTGTTATAGAAGGGTTTTTTTTTTTTTTTTTTTTTTAATCTTTTTTTCCCCCTCCCCCTGTCCTCAAGATGAATTGGTAAAAAATTGGTAAAAAGTATGTGTGTAGCGAGTTGTAAAGAGTGTGTGTGTGTGTGTGTGTGTGTGTGTGTGTGTGTGTGTGTATGTGTGTGTGTGTGTGGTGTGTGTGTGTGTGTGTGTGTGTGTGAGTGTGTGTGTGTGTGTATGTGTGAGTGAGAGAGAGAGAGAGAGAGAGAGAGAGAGAGAGAGAGAGAGAGAGAGTGGAGAGGGGAACAGTTTTTCTTTTGAGAATGGTGCGTTGTGCATTTTTAATGTGTGTATGCAGTTGATATAATTATACGCATGCGTGATCTTTCTTTTTCAATGGAGCGTCCTCCTGCTCGCATGTGTGTGTGTGTGTGTGTGTGTGTGTGTGTGTGTGTGTGTGTGTGTGTGTGTGTGTGTGTGTGTGACATTACCTCACCAGACATGGCTGGCGAGACATCAGAGGACGCGATGAGGGTGGATGAGGTATACTGCCTCACTGGCACTCTCCTGGAAAACCTGGCCAAGGTCCATTTTTGAGAGCGACGATCAGAAAAAGGTGAGCATGATGACATGGATGACCATGACGTTCATGACAGTGATGATGCTGATGATGATAGCAATGACAACGGTCATGGTGATGATGATGATGATGATGATGATGATGATGATGATGATGATGATGATAATGATGACGATAAGGATGATGGCATTGGCAATGGTAGTGAAGATAATGAAGATGATGATGATGAAAAT
>JADBJO010013702.1:47500-51230 GCA_016801955.1 Conus betulinus
CCTGTCCCGGTGCTTTAGACACAGAGCTTTGCGCCAGAACTGAACACATGAAACATGCCTCCTCTCTCTCTCTCTCTCTCTCTCTCTCTCTCTCTCTCTCTCTGTCTCTGTCTCTCTCTGTCTGTCTCGTGTCTCTGTCTCTCTTTCTGTGTGTGTGTGTGTGTTTTGTGTGTGTGTGTGTGTGTGTGAGAGAGAGAGAGAGAGAGAGAGAGAGAGAGAGAGAGTGTGTGCGTGCGGTCCGTGTGTGTGCGCACGCACGCACGTGTGTGTGTGTGTGTTTGTGTGTGTGTCTCTGTGTCTGTGTCGCGTGTGTGTGCGCGCGCGCTCGCGCATGTGTACACATAGTGGTGAAATAATCTATGGTGCATTCTGTTGCTTTAATTATTTTTTTCTAAAAGGATGAAGCGTGTGCTCGTGTGTGTGTGTGCGTGCGTGCGTGTGTGTGTGTGTGTGTGTGTGTGTGTGTGTGTGTGTGGTGTGTGTGTGTGTGTGTGTGTGTGCGTGTGTGTGTGTGTGTGTGTGTGTGTGTGTGTGTGTTGTGCGTGCGTGCGTGCGTATGTGTGTGTGTGCGTGTGTGTGTGTGTTGTGTGTGTGTGTGTGTGTGTGTGTGTGTGTGTGTGTGTGTGTGTGTGTGTGTGTGTGTGTGTGTGTGTTTGAGTGGAGTTTTTGCTGTATCTTATCTAGGAATCTAATGTAAAAATAAGATCCATTATAAAAGTATAACAGCGCATGCGCACGCACGCGCGTGCAGGAAGGCGCGCACACACACACACACACACACACACACACACACCACTCCAACCTCTCTCTCCTCTCTCTCCTCTCTCTCTCTCTCTCTCTCTCTCTCTCTCTCTCTCTCTCTCTCTCTCTCTCACACACACACACACACACACACACACACACACACACACACACACACACACACACACGCACACACACACACACACACACACACACACACACGCGGACACACACACACGCACGCACGTGCGCGCACACACACACACACGCACGCGCGCGCGCGCCGCGCGCGCACGCAGCGCGCGCAAGTACACACACACAACACACATGAACGATTGGGAGATGGGTGAGTAGACAGATGGATGAACAGACGGACAGACAGAAGAAAATTTATATTCATAGATATATACATGCACACGCATATGCTTATCGCATAGCACCTATATTGACACGTGCATGCATACGTACATGCATTTATGAATGAATGAAAGAAAGAAAATGAATGAATGAACAATTGAATGAAGAAATGAACAAAAGAAGCATTAAGCCACACTCCACAACAGCTTCCCTTGTAAATGATCCCCAAAGTTTTCTACGGGTCTAGCACCATCACAACGCTTAACATCATTGAACAATTTGAACCACGCGCACCCAAATTCGGATGGGTGAGATGTTACTACCCTTCACCGGCTTTCCTAAAGGCGTTGTGACGGTGGGGAATTCCGCAACGTGTTGTTGAGAACGGCGTCTTTCAAACTGATAAATCACAATCAAATAGATACCAATCACCAGACATTTCAAAACCTTTAAAGAAACAGCTGAAGGTGCTTCAATCAATATGATATATATAGATAGATAGATAGATAGATAGATAGATAGATAGATAGATAGATAGATAGATAGATAGATAAAGCATAAAGAAGTTTGAGAAACGTAGGCTAATTTTCATTCAGGGTTTTCGTTTCAAATCCGTTTAGTCTCGAACACAAGAAAAATGAATGTTTGCTTTGAAGGACTTCGTCGTCAAAGAGAACATCTTTCCTAATGGTGTGCTGATTCTCACTCCTCTTTCCCTCCTCTTAAAACCCCCCTCCCCCTTCACACGCCTACACACACACCCACACACACACACACACACGACACGCACGCGCATGCCCCCCCCCACCCACCAACACACACACCCACACACACGCACGCGCATGCCCTTCTCTCACCACCCACCACACACACACACCACACACACACACACACACAACCTTAAACTCCCACACCCACACTCACCCCCCACACACAGACCCTAACGAGGGCACACACACACACACACACACACACACACACACACAACCCCCACTTACACACACTTTTGCAAGTAATGCCCTTTTTGTCGGTTGGAGAGATTCACCTCCTTTTTTTTTTGTTTTTTTTTTTTTTTTTTTTTTTTTTTTTTTGTCTTCGGTCGATGGTGAGTCTCTCGAGTGAAAGCGCGCACCCAACCGTCACAGTTCATGTATCTGATATAGAAATAAATGAATAAAAAGTAAGCAAGCGAGCGCGCTGGCTGCCTCGTAGTTTTTCTAGCCTGAAAACCACTTAGCTTGCACCAACTTGACAGCGCACAAAGCGAGAAGTTGAGTGTATTGTCGCCCACGACAAACGCTGCAGTTATTGCAGCGTGTGGCAACTTAGCTAGCTGACAACTTTCTTGCGTTTCGTTCTTTGTTGATCACTTTTCTCTCTCTCTCTCTTTTCTCCTCTCTCTCTCTCTCTAAATATGTCCAAAACATCCAAACGTGCTCACCTGAGATTGAGCTGCAGTATTTCCCTCTTCGTGTACGTGCGGAGCCGATTCGGATGGCCATGACCATTGCTGGCATTCCCTTCAAGAACGTAACAGCACAAGCGGAAGAATTGAAATTGAGTAAGTCTTCTCCTCTCTCTCTCTCTCTCTCTCTCTCTCTCTCTCTCCTCTCTCTGTGTGTGTGTGTGTGTGTGTGTGTGTGTGTGTGTCCCATCTTTTCTGTAAGCGGGTGATGACTTTGTTCTGAAATGCCGAGGCATTTGTCATGGGAACAGGTGGCAGTGGAATAGGTGACCTCTTTTCTCCAGACTTCTCCTCTTTCTCATGTGTTTGCCAAACAAACATACCCTCTGTCTCTTTTTCCCCCTCCCCGTGTGTGTGTGTGTGTGTGTGTGTGTATGCGTGCATGCATGCGCGAGCAAACAAACAACACCCACCTTGTCTGTTTGACCAAACACTGCAGGTGCCTGTATCTCTCGGGCCTGGTTGACGCCGGATATATTATGAAAGGAAGCGTAGAGTACAGCCCTGTCATGTAGTCTCAGACCGAAATGGAAATCCGTAGCATCATCTTCATCATCCTCATTCTCATCGATCAGCATTAAAAAAAAAAAAGTCTCAAATTCTGTGGCCCTTCATGCCCTGCTCTCATGGTGACCTCAATTTCGATGTCCTCTCCACGTCTGTGCCTTGGTTTGGTTCCGTCGGGGTCACCGGTATCGGCGAGTCCATGGGGGGCTGTCGTTGGACGGACGTGGTGGCGCCCTCCGGAGGGAGAGCTCACTCACGCCGGCTCCGCGACTAAGCAATTATTGTCGTCAGTAGGGGGCTTAGTAGGTGGTGTCCTGCGTATGTTAGATCAGACAGGCGCCACTGAACACCACCGAACAAAAGTTTGGGACAGCAAAAAAAAAAAAAAAAAAAAAAAAAAAAAAAAAAAAAAAAAAAACCGATGACTTTGGTGCAGGATCGCCTTAGGTGGGGGCGACTCCCACAGCTTGTAACACAAGACCAGCGAGCCTGCTCACAGGTGTGAGAACTCATGTAACTCAATCATCTTGACCTGATTTCACGAAGTTCACAGCTAGTGCAAGTCAGATCAAAGAAACCACTGAGGCTAACTTTGGGTAGATGTCACCTTTTCACAAATTTCTCGGAGAGAATCAGGTTCGTTTCTCTCAGCTTATTACT
>JADBJO010013703.1:0-2500 GCA_016801955.1 Conus betulinus
CACACTGCTTGATGTAGTCACAACGCTGGCGTTTGGGTATGCACTGAAAGCATACGGGTGACAGTGTACAGTGTTGAACTGATTCAGACAAGCCTGTTGTCATCTAACTGTTCCAGTAGTCAGTATACACTGTTCACTATTATTGGTTTCTCTCTTCTATGGTCCAAAAAAACTATTAACATTTTATGATCAATAACATTCAACAGATTCCGTCTATGCATGATCCGCATCGAAATCTATATCAGTACATGTGTGAAATCGTCAGAAAACTCCCATTTCTTTTCAGCCCACTACCCATCCATTATGGCTAATTAATATTCTGGTTGAAATCTTAAGATTGTGCATTTAATGATAACAATTATTTTTTTCATGGAAGACTGACCTTTTTCAAAAAGAAAATTTGCTTCCTGGTATTTCACAGTCATAGAGAAATATCTCCTATGGGCCATTGCAAAAACATATCCTTGAAGACAGTAAGATTATTAAGCTGGGGATCGGTGAGTTTGCACGTTCCTTTTGTTGCAAGGAATTTACACCAGTGCGTGAGGGTATGTCTTCGATGTTTTATTTATAAAGAGACAATGAAGATGGCTCTGAAACTTCCATGAAGGTAACATGACATTGTAAGCTGGCTCTCTCTCTTATTCAACAAGCCTAAATTTCTGAAATGCACTGTTGGCAGGTTCACTTGTTAAATAACCAACCGTCACGGACAAGGCGTAGCACTACAGACTTCTCCAAACTTATCTTTCAGAGAAAGCGTGGGGGCGGTGAGAAGGGGGGGGGGAGGTGGGGGGGTTTACAATCCACCAGCTATCACTCATTGGTCGCTGGTCTTCAGTTTCCTCCGAGCTGATCTCATCATTTTATGGAGCCACTCAAAGACATTGGGACATCTCCTATACAGCACACAGGCTGTTCTTTGGGGACCAGGTGTATATCTAATTCTAGCTTTCTTAAACAAATTTTTGACCTCAGTATGTGTTGGTGGATTTTCATTGAACTTTTCCTCTGGGGCTGCAGACTGCTGCAAGCTCTGGATTTCATGTGGTGCTTCGCTCTGAGGGTGGGAATGTGTTATCCACACATGCTGCTCAAGAGCGTCTGTGTTCACTGTAATTATCTCTGATTTGGAGTACTCGATTATGTATGTCATTAAAGTCCCCTGAAGAAGACATTGGGAGGTCGAACTAGTGGGAATATTTTGAGTCTGGTTGTTTTTATTTCTGTTTTGTTTGCGTTTATAGACAGATACAGAGATCGATAGATAGATAGACAGACAGACAGATAAACATAGAGAGATAATATGTGTTTTTTATTTCTAACATATTGTGTTTATAGGTAGATTGACAGGTATATGATGATTTTTTATCTCTATTGTACGTGCGTTGAGAGAGAGAGAGAGAGAGAGAGAGAGAGAGAGAGAGAGAGAGAGAGAGAGAGAGAGAGAGAGAGAGAGAGAAATGCAAAGACATCCTGCAAAAAAAATACAGGAATGTCTGTCGAACACTGGCGAGGAATGGAAAGCCTTCAAAGAATCCCTGCACAACGCTGCAGCTGACACCCTGGACTTTGTTAAACACAAACATAGAGACTGGATTGATCAAAACGACCCTGAGATCAACAAGCTCATTTAGATGGTAACTCTTTAACCTTCGACGACTTTAGGCCAAGACTAAAGCATTTGATGCCCTTCTGATAAAATTCTTCTTTACTGATGACTGTGCACTGACTTCGCACTCTGTGTGTGTATATTTACATCAGTGGGTGTCCTCATAGTGTGGGTGGGAGACGCATGCACCTCTCGCTCCCCCAAGATCGTGACCGCATTTTCAATTTCAGGAACAGACACACGGTGCTGCCCTGAGTTGCCGTCCAAGACCTGGGCTCCATGGAGGCTGGACGTCCTACAGTTAGACAGAGGAGGTCCAGAATGGACAGCATCAACCACTGGACACGTCTCTATCAATTGACATCACCAAGCATCACTGAGGTCACAAAGCGTCCGTCAGACAATCTAAACATAACTGGATATCATGGGAAGGTCAGGGTGACATTTGGGGACAAGAATTATCGATCAGTTTAAAAAGAAACAGTCATGAAAGGCATTACCGACAGTTTTTGTTTTGTTGTTGTTGTTGTTTGTTTGGGGAGCTGAAACTAGATAACCTATGCATGAAGTTGACAATAGTTCAGACGAAACTCGTAGGGGGGGGGGGGGAGCTTTGATAAACGGTGATCGGAAACCAGTTGGTCATTGCTGCTGCTTAACGACTGTTCTAGTTATTTTCTAGTAATATTATTTCCGCCTGCAGTCATCTCACTTTGAAACTATTCTACTCTTTAAGTTTTGTAACACAAAGGACATCACTATTGACTGCCACGTACCTGATGCTTGTACTCTTCTTCGCAGTCGAAGGTCAGGCTCGAGTTGCACGTGGGATGCACACAGAAGTCCTCGTCACTGTGATCACTGCAGTCAGGTCGGTGGTCACACACC
>JADBJO010013703.1:5000-22430 GCA_016801955.1 Conus betulinus
TCTTTGTGTACCACTCTGTCTCTTATCACTGAAACTTTTCATACGAAGGCGAGAGCATTCCCAAGAAGGCGAGAGCATTCCCATTCAAGTTTAACAGATTCGGGGTCATCTAATTATAATGACAGCTCTCTCCCCTCGTTCTCTCTCTCTCTCTCTCTCTTTCTGGTGAGTAAGTGAGTGTCTGCCTGTGTGTGTGTGTGTGTGTGTGTGTGTGTGTGTGTGTGTGTGTGTGTGTGTGTGTGTGTGTGTGTGTGTGTGTCTGTGTTTGCGCGTGTGCGTGCGTGCGTGTGTATATGTGTGTGTATGTATGTGTGTGTGGTGTGGGGGGGGGGGGGGGTAAGTGTGCGTTTGAAAGATGGAAGGGTGGAGAGGGTGATTACAGACAGCGTGAGGAGACTTGGGAGTCCTCGACGCTAACTACTTCGCCATGGGCGGTAAAACTTATGCAATGAAATCTCACCTCCATCACCTCCATCACTTGGCTGGTAGCCAACTCGAGTTCAATGCAATGAACATGACCAATGAATCGGGACTGAGCTACATACCAAACGTACATTTGCTCCTATGAAGGCAACAGCAGCGCGCACACCATCGAAGGTCAGGTACCCAACGGGCATGGTATGGCAGAATATCCCCTAGCGGGACATTTGAAGATTAGACAGGGACTTCAAGAGGCAGACTGGAATTTTGTGAAGACTGGGAGGACGGTGGAGACAGGCTCTCTCTCTCTCTCTCTCCTCTCTCTCTCTCTCTCTCTCTCTCTCTCTCTTTTATGATAACTGAAGTGAACTTAAACAACGTATATACAGAAGACTTCGTAAAATACAAGACTGTGCCGTACAGAAAAGAGACTGAACAAAGCCTCTGCAGCAACAAACTTCTGCAAAAACTGCTGTTTACTGCGAGCAAGGCAATATTGTGCATTGCCAGCTTGTAGAACTTTACAAGTGCACTGTGCGGATACGTGACTTGTGTATTGTGTGCTTTTTTTTTGTTTTTTTTTTTTCCCCCACTTATTTTCATTTTAAGTCGTTGGTTCTTTGCCTTTTTGTCTTAAGTTTCATTTTACTTTATTTCGCCTCATATTCTGTCCCCTTAACTGTAATTCTACTCTAGAAGTGCTTCCTTTGTGAGGGAGTGTGTATTTTTATTTCAGAAAGGTGTACCCATAAGTATACCATCTGGCCAAGGAGCCTACGGACATATACTGTGAAGATTTTCTTTGTATTTTGGGCTTTTTTCCTTGTTTTTTGTGGCTTCTCATATGCTTCTAGTTTACTAAAGTTGTTACGGTGTGTAAACTAGCCCCGTTTTCTCTACCTTTTATGTAATCTTTATTGTGTTCCTTGTTTATACAAATCCTAACGTCAATTTACGTGCAAAATCGTCGTCTCCTTTTATCATCACATCAGCACACAACTAGAAATGAGCAAGAACCAGTCTGCATGGCCATGCAAAGAAAGACTCCGAATCTGTCACCTTAATATCCAACATGCAGTTAACAAGACATCAGATATATCAACACTGATTTGGAATCATGGTAAACCTTTTCACATCTGAGGACTCTCTGAATCCAGATTAGCTGCACACATTAGAGACAATGATGTAACTATTCCAGGATACAATACAATCCGGAAAGATCCTTCACTTGCGAAAGAGACGGGTTTTCTTATCTACATCAGCGAAACCCTGAGCTTCAAAACGACTTCTACACCTAGAAAGTAACGGTGTAGAATGTGTTTGGATAGAAGTTAAGCTGAAAAGAAACCCTCCCATTTTGGTTGGATTCTGTTACAGGAACCCATCTGAAAGAATAAACTGGGTCGACAAATTTATTACGATGATGGATGCAGTCTCGCTTGAATCCAAGGAAATCATTTTACTTGGAGACTTTAACATAGATCTTCTGAAAGTACAAAACCAATGGACCCAAGCATTCAGTCTATTCAATCTGCATCAGCTCATCGAATCTCCAACGAGAATCACACCAAACTCCAAAACACTTATCGACCATATTAATGTTTTCAGATAAACTAACATAACAGAAGTCTGCGTCCCTGTTCTAAACTGTAGCGATCATTATCCAGTTTGTGTCACATGGTCAAAAAAAAGGAGTAAAAATTCCCAAAACGGGACACAAGACAAATACCTACCGTTGCTTTTCAAGCTTTAACAACCAAGACTTTCTACATGACTTGCTCAACTCAAATCTCTCTTCAGTTTTCAACATAACTAATCCAGATCTTGCAGTAGAATTTTGGATCAAAACATTTACTGAAGTTTATGATAAACACGCCCCTCTAAAAAACGATTAGAGTACGACATGATCCTAAGCCGGCATGGTACACTAAAGAGTTACAGGAGGCAGGTTACCTTACAGATATGCTTAAACAACATGGCTATGAAGAGGAATCTAGAAAACTGAGAAATGCAATAAATTCATAGAAGCGCAGAGAAAAAATACGAAATATTATCGAGAACTAATATCGTCAAACCAGAACCCAAAATTGCTATGGGGAGCTATTAACGAGCTTACAAACAATCAATCTTCAAAATCAAACTGTAATTAAAGACATCTCTGTCGAAAAGCTGAACACCCACTTTTGCACTATTGCCAATAAAATTGCCACGACAGATTCATCCAGATCAAACGACCTTCAAAAACTGAAACAATATTGCCAAGATAAAAACATCAAGTCTGAACTTTATATTCCACCAATAACAGTTTTTGAAGTTTTATCACTACCTAACGCACCTAAAACAGTCAGGTACCTGTGGGGTGGATGGCCTAGATGGCAAAATCCTCAAACTATCAGCTCAGCAATTACAGATACGTTAACATACGTCTTCAATTTATGCATCGACAAAAATCATTTCCCGATAGTTTCAAAAAAAAGGCGAAAGTCATACCTATCTACAAAGCAGGTGACAGCTCAGACCCTGCAAACTACAGACCAATCTCAATCATTTCCACTATTTCCAAACCTTTGGAAAAAAACACATACACAAACACACATTACACCACCTTAATACATACCACTTGCTTCATCCAAGACAGTCCGGGTTTCGACACAACCATTCATGCCACTCAGCCATAATCAACCTGGTTGATGACTGGCTAAATAGCATTAACAACAACAGATATTGTGGTGTCCTATTCATTGATTTAAAAAAAGCATTTGATGTAATAGACCATAACCTTCTTCTTAGAAAATTAAAATTGTGTGGCTTATCCACAAAAACTCTTACGCTTTTTCACTCATATCTCACAAATAGACAACAATGTGTAAAAATTAATACAACTTACTCTTCATTTCAAACACTTTCCTATGGCGTCCCACAAGGCTCTACCCTGGGTCCCTTAATATTCACAATTTACATCAATGATTTACCTCTCCATATCACATCCACCTGTGAACTCTTTGCTGATGATACAACAATACATACAAATCATTCTGATGTTACTGTTCTTGCACAAACCTTACAAGAAAGTGCGAATGACCTCGTCAAATGGACCGAACTAAATCACATGTCGCTTCACCCTCAAAAACCTAAATCCATGCTCATCACAACCAGCAAAAAAAAAAAGACAAAATCTCACCATTAAGTTTCCTCCTGTGCATCTTAAAAATGAACCCGTTGAACAGGTTAAATACCTCAAAGTGCTAGGAATAACAATTGATAATAATATGAGTTGGCAAGCTCACATAACCTCACTATGCAAAAAAGTTTCACAGAAAATTTATCAACTCTCCAAAATCAAACGCTTCCTCGACCTGCATTCACGCAAGCTCTTTTTCCAGTCTCATATTCAATCATACATAGACTATGGATCTACTCTATGGGACTGTGCTAGCGCTAACACCTCAAACCATTGTTAAGCCTACACAAGCGAGCATTCAAATTAGTCCTCATAAAAAGCAGTAGTCTTCTGGACTCAGACTATAAAAAAGATTCAAGTTCTCCCTTAAGTCTGAGATTAGAATACAAACAAGGGATCATAATGCACAAGATTGTGTCTGGGAAGGCACCCTCAACATTAGTTCAGATTCTCAATAAATTCCTCAAGGACTCTACACTACACAAACTACATCCCTGTTCCTAGAATTGACTTATTCAAATCCAGTTTAACATATTCAGGTTCCCATCAATGGAACTCGCTCCCTGAATCAACCAAACAACGCCAATGCGTATCAACCTTCAAACACCATTACTTAACCATCTTATGTGCCAGTACTTGCATACTCCACATAAATCCACCACCAACCACCACCACCCTCTTTGCCTTATGTATGTACCTGACTATTACGAAGTGTTTTTGTATTTGAAATGCACATGTATGTTATTTTGTTTAGTAAGAATGTCTTATGTGAGTACGAGCGCGCGCGCGCGCGGGCGAGCGCGCGCGCACGCGTTTGTGTGTGTGTGTGTGTGTGTGTGTGTGTGTGTGTGTGTGTTTCCTACTACCTCCTGCCCTCTTGTCATTCTATCGATATGCTTATATTCTTATGTGACTCTCTCTCTCTCTCTCTCTCTCTCTCTCTCTCTCTCTCTCTCTCTCAATCAATCAAACATATGAAATCAAACTTGTAAATAAACGACATGAAATCACAGTCGATTAGTTAAGAAATTAAGCCATTCACATTCCACAACAGGAAAGAAAAAGGTTTCTTTACATCTGTACACGCTGTGCTGTTCACTTTTTTGCACGTGTTTTTCACAGTTTGTCCGGACTCTCCTCTCTGACCCACAAAAAACGGTTCACCGTTGACACTGCCACAAGTGACAGGCGATTTTACCGGTGTAGCGTTTTTGTCAGTTCCTTCTTCTGCCACACAGGTGTAGGTCAAATGTTCATCAGGTGGCCGGCCACCCCCCTATCTGGATTCAACCAATCTGCTTTGGTCATCAAGGAAATACTTTGTCCCGTCAATGAGGAGATGATCAAAGATCATCGTCGCTCTTTCGCCTTCTGACCTTGCTTTCTTCAGATGGGGGGAAAGACCACGCCTTATTTCTGTAACACGAGAGGAGAAATCCTCGCCCCACAAAGATATTACTCCCTTTTAATTTTCTCTTTGCTCTTAAGATTTTCGTTTTGTCTTTGTAAAATGAACATCGAGTGATGATGGGAGAATCAGGTTTGGCATTTAATCTGTGTACCCGATCGAACTCAATGTCCCGTGTCAAATCTAACTTATCAGTTAATAGATCATGTATTTTACCTCCACATTGTTCGCTAGTTTCATTTTTATCTCTCGGGATACCATAGAAAATAAGGTTACTTCGTTTTGATCTTCCTTCTAAATCATCCGCCTTTCTTTCTAATTGTTCAAGTCTCGTAGTGAGATCAGTGTTCTTTTTTGCTAGCACAGCATTCTCTTCTTTTAAAGATCCCACCTTCTCCCTCAGATCCTTCAATCCATGATGCAGTGCAGCGAACTGGTCATTCAAGTCCCTGACACTCTTCTCCATGTCGGTGAATTTATTGTTCATTTCCTGAAATGTACAGTTCATAGAGTCCAACATACCCATGATGTCAGCATTCATGGGCTGTTGAGGAGAAGTGGGGGTCGTCTGTCCATTGTCCGCCGAAGAAGAAGCGCCAGCCTTGTCCACACTGGTGCTGCGTGATGAGCTGCCGAGCCGGATCTGCTTCATGCTGTCCGACCTGGGTCCGGGGTTCTGCTCCACATCGCCACAGCGCAGAAGCAGTCCGCCCCAAAACATCAAGGTGAGGAGCAAGCCAAGGGTAGCACCGTTCGTCCTCGACCGTGGTGTCAGCATGGCGATCGCAATGGCGGCTCTCTTCCTCGCTCGCTTCGCCATGAAAGAGATGTAGACGGGGACGAAGGATCCACATCTCGCTCTAAACGCTAGCGGTCCTGATGGCATGGTCACTGACTGAGGTACAGGCTCAAGTACAGGACTATAGAGTGACGGTAACTGTCAGTAGAGACAAAAAAATAAACTTCGGAGCTCGTTAATGTCCGACTGCTCGAACTGTGACACAGTTCAGGCATTTATGGATGAATGTCGAGCTGATATGTTTGTTGGTTATGAAGTTTTTTTGTAAATCTGCTGTAAAATTTTCTAAACAAGGGAGGCGTTCAGGCGGTGTGATTTGTTTTATTCAGAAAAGAATTGTCTCCCTTCGTTAAAATCATCGACGTTAATTATTCAAACTTTTGTGTGTTCTTGATCGATAAAAGATTATTTGGAATAGATAAGGATGTTTTGTACTTTTGTTCCTATATACCTCCAGAAGGTTCACCCTTTTTATGCCCATTTTGATGTTGATAATGGAATTAATTTACTTGAAGAATGTCTCGTTGATTTATTGTTACCTAGGGATGTTTATATGATATTAAATGGTGACCTCAACAGCAGAACCTCTAACATTTCACAAGATGTATCTGTGAACGATGTTCTTGATGGACATTTCCATAGCTGGCCTCTCAGTATTAATCGACACTCCGAAGACTGTACATTGAATAATTACGGTAAGTTGCTACTAAATATATGCACTGCTCTAGATTTGTGCATTCTCAATAGCGTGTGTAAAGGTGACCTTGAAGGTCGCTATACATACATGTCTGAAACTTGTGCCAGTGTTGTCGATTATTTCATATTTTCTAAAGAACTTTTTGCTCTTTTGTATGATTCATGTATGCTTAATGTTTTAGAACGCATAGATTTCTGACCTGTATCGCTTTCTATTGCTTTTCCTAAAGAAAATGCTGTACATGTCTGTAATAAGATAGAAAAACATGTTATAGAAAAACTCGTCTGGAATGATGAACACGCTAGTTTGTTTCGTAGCACATTATGTAGTGATGAAATTCGTACAAAGATAGATGTTGCTATAACTTTAATAGATGTGGATATAAATTATGCGCTAGACATGTTTAATGATGGCATGAAAGAAAGTGCAGACTGCATGAGGAAGTGTATATATATTAATAGTAACAAAGTACCCTGTGACTGATATGATAAAGAATGTGATGCTAGTAAAAGAAAAGCCAGGAGGTTACTTCGTATTAGTCGTCGCACTTTAAAGACAGAGGATAAAAATGCTTACTCAGTTGCTAGGCGAGAATATAAACATTTATTGAGGAAAAGAGAAAGACTTCAACAATTCTTTAGTTGAAAAAAAACTTGTATCATCTATAAACTGTCAAAAGGAATTTTGGAATACTATTCAGAGGATTTCTTTCAAAAGAAGAGAGCCCAGGAATAACATCAGTATTGAGACATGGTTTCAACATTTCCAGGCTCTTCTAGAGTCTGATGTTAGTAATGTATGTGTTGACCAAACACTTAATGCCAACAATGACAGTTATATGAATCGACCAATTACACAAGACGAAGTAGTATTAGCGTGTAGAAATTTGAAAAATCGCAAGGCGGCTGGCCCTGACGGCATTATTGGTGAACTATTTAAACATGCTTCTGATCAGGTAATGCATTTCTTTCTCTGAAATTGTTTAATATATTGTTTGATAAAGGTACGTTTCCAGAAAAACTGGACTGAATCAATTATTTTGCCAATTTTTAAAAAGGGTGATGTTAATAACTGTCATGTAATGCGGAGCGATATTTCGTATGCTACGCGATTACATGAGACAGTACAGATAAGAAAAAGATTATTGATTCGTGCGTTACACTATAGGTTAGTCGTGTGACACAAGGGAAAGTACTGACTGAGCGTGGCCCAGGGTTTGAGTGAAATTTTTAACACTGTTCACGCGATTTGAATATAAACAGGCGTTGGCCTGTATCGGTGGTGCGCACTCTGAGAATGGAACAGACGATTTAGATGAAGAAGAGGCGGACTGTGCCCAATGATAAAGGCAGAGGCCTAACACATACAGAAGCATGTGAATTGTAGTTGAATGACCGGTACTCAAGCCGTAAGTATCTAATTTTATATTGTGAGAATCTAGATGATTCTCCATTTTGTTTTCTACGGTTTATTGTCGGAACCGAAACTATGTTTGAAAAATTGAAGAGTTCAAAAATGTTAAAGTGTAACATGACTGCTAACTGGCTGGCAGTGTTTTGAACTCGTGTTTATCTGGTTTGTTATAGCTGGGCCGACTCCCCGTGCGGTAGAGGAAAGAAGAGACTGGAGATCGGGCACTAAGGTGGATGGCCGGGGGCTGCGCGCGTTCCCCCGGGCCAAGCTCCGATCCGCGGGAAGATCCAGGTTGGGCAAGAGAGTTTGTCGCCGACCAGTAGTTGTGATATGTAATGGGCATTATGGGATCCCCGCACAGAGGAAGCCAGTTCCGGACACCACAGAGAGTGTGTGTGGACACTTGCAGTGAGTAAACCTGCAATAGTGACTTTCAAAGAAGCGTGCTTGTTTGGTTGCACCAGCTGAAAGACAGATAATGAAAATATATAAGCTTTGATTGATGCCAGAGTAAAGGGAACCCCCATGGGATTTTAAAAGATTAAGGAGGGGATGAATCAAAATTGACCTTTGTTTGCGCCTTATGTGTATGGAGTGGATGCAGTTGTGTGTGCGGAGGAAAGACGTCAGGTTCGTGTGTGTATGTGCGTGCATGCATGGATATCCAACGTCTGACAATAACCCCAACAATTACAGAGGGATCTCTATTAGTGATAGTAGTAAAATCTTTGGGACGATTTTTAATAACCGACTGCAAGAATGGGTAGAGGAAAATAATATCACAGGTGATTATCAAGCAGCAGGCTTCAAGAAGGGTTACTCAACAATTGATCACATGTTTACATTGCTTGCACTTGTGCAGAAGCAGTTTTCTTACAATAGGAAGTTATACGTAGCTTTTATAGATTTCGAGAAAGCGTTTGACTCCATTAATAGAAATCTCCTCTGGCCCATTTTGAAAAAAAAATGGTATTAAAGGTAAACTCTATAGATGTATTAGAAGTATGTATGATTGAGTAAGAACCAGAGTCCGTTGTGGAGCGAAACTTACTGACTATATTAATTGTTCAAAGGAGTCAAGCAGGGAGATGCATGCAGCCCTATCTTATTTTCTTTGTTTATTAATGAGTTAGCTCTTGATGTAATCAACAATGGTAAACATGGTGCTTTATTATCGCTCGATGCTTTTGAATTATTTATCCTTCTGTTCGCCGACGATGTTGTTTTTGATGTCCGAAACTGTTATAGGGTTGCAAACACAATTGAATAGTTTGCAACGTGCCGCTAGATCTTTGCAGTTGAAAGTTAACATAGAAAAAAGTAATATCATAGTATTTCGTAAAGGTGGTTATTTTAATTGTAAGGGAAAGATGGGTATACGATGGTACTCCTATGCCAGTTGTCAATGCATATAAATATTTAGGAATATTATTCTCAACACGCTTGAGTTTTGTTGGCGCATGCAAAGACCTTTCAAGTAAAGCGAAAAATGTTGTTGTGCTTTGTATCATGAAAAAGTTACATGTTCTTAATAATTCTTCATTCATGTTATTTATAAAGCAATTTGATTCTCAGGTTCAACCGATTGTACAGTACGGTTCTGAGCTATGGGGGCTCGAAAAAAGCGGCTATCTGTTGTGAATCTGTTCAAATATTTGCTCTGAAAAGGTTTCTTGGTGTAGATAGACGGACTCCAAATGATCTAATTTACGGTGAAACTAATCGATTTCCCATTTACATTACTTCAGCTGTCAGATGTATCCGCTACTGGTTTGAAACTGTTACAGATGGAAGACTTTAGAATTCCTCGTAAGGCATACAATATGTTGTATGACTTATTTGCTAAAGGCAAAAGTAACTGGGTATCCAAAGTGCGCCTTTGTCTATTTGAATACGGATTTGGATTTGTTTGGCTGAATCAAGGGGGTTGGTAATACTAAAGAGTTTTTTATGTGTTTTCCGTCAACGGTTGGTTGACTGCAGATGGCAGAAATGGACTGATCATATTCATAACAGTGGCAGATTTGATTTCTACAGGAACTTTTGTGATGTTCATGACTTGAAAACGCACTTAACCTTAGATATGGACAGGCACCTAAAACATGTAACAGCAAAATTCAGGCTAGGAATATCTGCATTGGCCTCTCATTATTTTAGATATCGCATATGTAATGATTATGATATGCTTTGTCCTTTATGTAAAAAATCAATTGAAACAGAATTACACTTCGTCCTGTCCTGCCCAGCTCTCACAAGCATCAGAGAAAAGTTTATTAAGCCTAATATTACAGACAGCCATCCTTGTTTAAACTGAGCCTACTTTGTGCATCTACTTCTGCAGCGGTTGTTAAGAATTTTTCTGTTTTTGTACAAGGCCTTTAAATAAAGAGAAATGTTTACTTCTTGAAATCACCCTTGAATTACTCTTGTTTCGTTCCGTAATTTGATTTCATGTAACTATTGTACTTGTGTGTGTTTCACACATCCCTTCATTAGGGGCCTTGGCCTGTTATATGAATAAATCATCTGAATCTGAATCTCGCTCTCTCTCTCTCTCTCTCTCACGGTTCGGCTGGAATAAACTTGATTTATTACCCATATGACATCCCCTCCTACCCGTGGCGACTGGGCTGTCATTATGCAATTCCCCCTTCCATTTGTGCTTTATTTTCTATTCCCCCCCCCCCCCCCCCCCCCCCCCCTCCCCCCGGGTGCTTCAAAATCGATTGTCTTGTATATCTTTGAATTTTGTTGTTGTTGTTGTTGATTGTCAGATTGTTTCTAAAATGCTCTCTTATCACACCCACTCTCGCCTCTTTCTCCCCCCCCCCCCCCCCCCATCTTCTCTCTCTCTCTCTCTCTCTCTCTCTCTCTCGTCCTCTCTCTCTGTGCACCCTTACCCCACACCTCCTTCGCTCCTGCGTCTCTCTCTCTCTGTCTGTCTATGGCTGGCTGTCTGTCTGTCTATCTGTCTGTCTGTCTCTCGCTCTCTCTTAATTTTTTTTTTTCTTTTCTAAATTTAATTCTGTATTGTATTGTAGTTCTAGTCACTTTTTGCATGCTTCCTTTGTTACCTCATCTTATTTTATGTTGTTGTTGACCCTACTCAGGGCGAGGACTGGATGTAAAAAAGCACATCAGTGCTTATCTATTATCCTCGTAAATAAAGAATTTTTGTCTTGTCTTGTCTTGTCTCTCTCTCTCTCTCTTCTCTTCTCTCTCTCTCACACACTCTCACACACACACACACACACACACACACACACACACACACACACATTTGTATATCTATCTATCTATCTATCTATCTATCTATTTTTTTTTTGTTTGTTTGTTTTGTTTAAAATAAGGTATTTAAAAGAAAGTTTTAAAACTACAATATTGTTTCGAGCGCTTGCCCTCTTCAGGATGGTCATCCTGAAGAGAGCAAGCGCTCGAAACAATATTGTAGTTTTAAAAGTTCCTTTTAAATACCTTATTTTAAACAGATCTTGCTCCCCCAAGGGGTTGAGCACCTTTGAATTTTTAAGCTTTTTAAGTATTTTTTATACAGTATATATATATATATATATATATATATATATATATATATATATATATATATCTGGGTAACAGAGTAAGACTTAATAATACCGTTCAGCAGTAGTATCCATGTGTACCCCGGGACCCCTGGGTGGGGGTGGGGTAGTGTGTGTTGTGGGTGGGGGAGGGGGACGTGGGGGAACAAAGAGTGAGAGAGAGAGAGGGAGGGAGGGAGAGAGAGAGAGGGTACAGAGAGAGGGGAGACGGGAACTGGAGGGAGGGGTTCCAGTGGCGTCACTCTGGGTCTCGTGGCAGGGGACTAGTAGCGTTTGGTTTTGATTGTTATGTGGATGGGGATATATAGACGGATAGAGATAGAGGAGAGAGGAGTACAGTTCATCCCCGCCCCAAGGTGAGAGAAAGAGAGAGAGAGAGGGGAGGGGGGAGACGGAACTGGCGGCAGGGGTTCCAGTGGCGTGACTCTGGGGTCTCGTGGCAGGGGACTAGTAGCGTTTGGTTTAGATTGTTATGTGGATGGGGTGATAAAGACGGATGAAGATAGAGGAGAGAGGACTACCCCCCCTCCCCCGCCCCGATAGAGAGAGAGAGAGAGAGAGTACAGTTCATTCCCCTCCTCTCGCCCCCCCCCCCCCCCCCCCCCCCCCCCCCCCCCCCCTCCGCAACGTAAAGAGACTGAGAGACAGAGGCATAGCTTGCAAAAAGATACGGAGGCAGAAACTGAAAAGAAGACAGGTCGAGAGCTGAGCGAAAAAAAAGACAGGCTCAGAGAGAGAGAGAGAGAGAGAGAGAGAGAGAGAGAGAGAGAGAGAGGGAGTGTGGGAAGGGATGGAGGGAACAGACAGATCGACGTACAGACACAGAGAGGAGAAAAGGGGAGGGGAGGGGGGGTATGATCTTGGTTCAATTTCTCGGTTGTAGAATTCATGTTTCTATACACGTTTCAGCCAGAGAGATGTCAGGGTCTATGTGTCTGTGGCTTAAGAGTTGCAACGTTGTCGTTGTTGTACGTCTGTCGGGTCAACGAGAACCACTTCAGTCATCTTAGAGCTGAGGGGGGGGGGGGGGGAGGAGAGGGGGAGTTGGTTTTGTGGATACGCAGTTGCCTGACCAAGCCGATGTGTGCACAGAATGTGCAGTAACAGCTTGGACAGGGAATGCGGGAGACCTGCTATTGCTTGCTGGCGCATCATCATCAACGTCGTCGCACACAGTGAGTGGCAGGTGAGCAAGGCAGTCCTGAAGGTTGACAGATGATTAAGCGCCATATAGTGAGTAGCAAAATACCACTGCTCACCTTACAGCCCCTCCACATCGTACTGCTTGAGAGGCTTGATATCCTTCCGAACCATCAACCCTATCAATGCTGCTCATACCCTGTCTGTTATGCTGTCAGCAGTACACTGAAAATTTTGAATTGTGGATCTATACATGTTAGCTTATATCGTACGTAGATATTGTATGGCTGACTTCCCTTCCAATCCTTGGCGAAAAGGGTGCAGATTTTCGCCGTTGTCGATTTACTAACTAAAAAAAAAAAAAAAAAAAAAAAAAAAAAAGGTCGTAATTCATGAATTCAAACGCGAAGAAGTTTATATCTAAAGAATTGCACATATGTGAGCATAACATGAATCGCATCGGTCTGCACAAAATCAACTGAGCGGCGGAGGAACGCGGTACTTTTTGCCAGGGTTTGCCAACATCTGAAAACGCGCATGGTGCATTTCTAATTTTTTTTCCTTGGCAAAAGGTACGATTCTACAATCGGTAGGCAATGTTGGAATTCTGAAAAATGCCTAGCTTATTCTAAAATTGCCCACCAGTCCTGGAGTGTTCACTATGGTACCAGTGCTAGCTTTTGTCAGACCCCAGTCAACCATAGCCTTGGTTAATCCACGTCATCAGAATTTGTCGTAGCTTCCCTAACGTGCTAATTACAGTTGGCGGAATGCTAGTGAAAGCCAATATTGACTCTAGAAAAGAAAGACAGGAATCTTCTTCAGGAAACGTTCTGATCTGAAGAAGACCAAAGAGGTCGAAACGCGACCTGTTTTGTCTATATAATTTGTTTGCCCCCTTTGTTCAGTGGAATAACAACATTTTGACATCTTTTTTTGCCAAGGACGTTAAAAAACTCCCTCGGCGAATAACACAGTACTCCAGAAACATAAGAATCAATGGGACCTACACAAACGAGACGCATGCACACAAATGTGTCTCAACTTACATGGGACTGACATAAACCTCAAAAGTCGAAATCCCAAAGAAAGCCACTTCCTCAGACCACAGAGACATGTAGCGCACCATCATGTCCCACTCTCTCTCTGTGTTCAGACTGGACAAAGTCCCTCCTCGTCGGATACACTCCATGGCAGTTTCATTCCGCACCGTCATCGTGGGTGTACGAACAACTTGGTGACAGCTGTCGGTCAGCCATAGATGACCCACGTCACACAGTTCAGCATTGGTGTAAGGGACAGAGCTCTTCGTCCTCTCCCCACGAAGACAGTTCCACCTGTTGTTTGTTGCAAGGAAAGTGGCCGGCAAACTCCTTCCAGAAAGGCACGGAACAGTTCCAGATATTTACCCTTATCGTAGAAATCGTCTTCGCCGAATCGGTTCATAGTCAGTGTGACGTCTTCGCTCACCTTCTTCAGAAAGCCGTGATAAAGGATGCACGGTGAACTTCATCCGGAAGCCCACGTCAAGCTCCTCGTTGGTGGACCCTGTCACGAAATGTAAGTGTACACCCCGGGTGTGGATGGTCGGGTTGGGGTGGATCCTTGATGCACTTGAACTGATTCTTCAGCTGCATTGACTCGTGGCGGCCTTCGTACAGTGTCAGCGTGGTCCCGGACCTGCAGCTTGACAGCCAAAGTTTTGGGAAGCTGACCATGACTGCCGAACCGTTCGGGACCTCCAGGGCTGCCCAGCTGTCCAGACCAGTGGGGTGAGGTGTGGCCCAATCCCACAGGGGAGACTGGATATACCCTGGAAAGGATTGGTGCAAAAAGTAGACAACACGTACAATCGCTTGTCTTGTCACACTTATCGTCAGGGGTAACAAAGAAATAAAGGAATACAGGCGTTTTCATATATTGAAAACATACTTGCGCCGCATATCTCTCTCTCTCCTCTCTCTCTCTCTCTGTCACCACACACACACACACACACACACACACACACACACACACACACACAACCACACACACACACACACACACGCACGCACGCACGCACGCACCACACACACACACACACATACACACGCACACACACATACTCATTTATTCACATACACACAAACACACGCGCACGCGGGCGCGCGCTCTTAAACACACACACACACACACACACACACACACGCGCGCGCGCGCGCGCGCGCGCGCGCACGCGAGCGCACACACACACACACACACACGCGCGCGCGCGCGCGCACGCGAGCGCACACACACACACACACACACACACACACACACACACACACACACGCGCGCGCGCACGCAAGCGTGCGCAGCACGCACGCACGCACACACGCACGCAAACACACACACACAACACACACACACACACACACACACACACACACACACACACACACACACACACTCACTGACGATGGTATTCAAGCATGCAAGCGCACGGACGCACACTTGCCGGCACACATGCACAGCGTACTGTTATGTCATGAATACTGTAACCTTTATTCCTTGTTTCAATTTTTGTATCTTCCGGTTGAAAGTGGTGTGAATGTGTCAGCACACCAAACATCAGTATGTCAGCTCATCATAATGAGCTGTGTGTGTATTCCCTGACCTATACTGAGAGTTGCACGAACAACAGCAGCGCTAGCCCAGAACTAAGACCTGTCTGGAATGACAGAAACATCACAATCGGTTCCAAGATCAGACGGTTGCGCTCCATGGTCATTGCCATATTTCTCTATGCCTGTGAAACGTAGACTCTGGCAGCTGAACTTGAAAGAGGGATTGAGACATTAGAGATGAGATACTTCTGCAAGACCCTTGGCATCTCATACAAAGACCACATGACCAACTTGGAGGTCCGGACCAGAGTAAGGCAAGCCATTGGACCATACGAAGACCTGTTGTCCACAGAGTAAAGAAGGACAATGAGATGGCATGGTCATGTATCAAGTTTTTCTGTGGCGCCTCAACGGTCTTTAAGACTCCAGGATAAGTGATAGATGATTGGTGACAAGTGATAGGTTATAGGTGACCAGTGATAGGTGATAGATGACAAGTGATAGGTGACAAGTGATAGGTGATAGATGACAAGTGATAGGTGATAGGTGACAAGTGATAGGTGACAAGTGATAGGTGATAGATGACAAGTGATAGATGACAAGTGATAGGTGACAAGTGATAGGTGATAGATGACAAGTGACAGGTGATAGATGATAGGTGAGAGTTCAATCATTTTAAATGAGCTGTGTGTGTATTTTTTCTAACCAATGTTGAGAATTCAATCTGTCTTGATCATCTCTGTGTGCTTTTGAACGTATGCTGATAGTGGACTCCTACGGGATAACAACGCTGATGTGGTGCTTGCGGTCAGCTGAGCTATAAACAACATTAACTGAACTGAATCGAGTCGGGGAAAGGGGACCAAGGCCACTGGGCGTGGTACAGGGGTCTGCGTCACACGTTGTGTGGACAGCCAGTGCGCAGTGTCCAGCCCATCATGTTCTACGGCGTCAAACCTGGCCAGAGGGTGCAGAACTGCAGATGCAGCTTTGGGGCAGCCTTCAAGACCTCGAGAAGACTGTGGGTTTCATCGTGGAGACAGGATTGAAGATCTGACGCAACCCCCTTTCCCCCCTCCCCCCCCCCCCCCCCCCCCCCCCCCCCCAAAAAAAAAAAAAAAAAAAAATCGAACGCAGAAGTGTTCAGAACCCTAATCTACCACCCCCATCATCACCCATCTCCCTTCTCTTCTTCTCCCTCCATCCCCTTCACCTCCCTATCCCCCTACCCGTCCCCCCCTCCACCCCGTCCACCAGCCCCTTTCTTCCCTTCCCACTATAAGCACACAACAAACCCAAAAACTAACCTGAATGATTCGACTGACGACGAACATCCAGCTGAGGCTGCTGTGACAATGCCACAAAGGTGATGTTCATTAGAGTAGAGAAGGACGTGGTCGATGTACTAAAAGAGAACATCACGGTCACATCGTGAGTCATGCTGAAAGCATACGGAGGATTTTTTTGACCTAAACAGCGAGATGGTATGTGGATTCTGCTCCACAGGCCGTGACGGCCTCACTTCATGGATCCTGACATGCAGGTCATAAATGCCGTACCTGGAAGGAAGGTCAAACCGCAGGACGCTGGATGGAGGCGCTAGCAGACGGACCCGGCATTCGCCTCTGATCTCCGGTGAGAAGGAGCTGTTGAGGCGGATGATTCCCGATCGGACGTAGAACTGCAGAGAGAGGGAACGGCTGAGGCAGTCCATGACGAGGTCAGTCCCAAAGTCAAGGTTTCTGTAGCTCGGGGTCACGTTCATCGTGGCGCTAGTTGTGCTTTTCCTGTGGGAAGGAAAAAGGTACGTTTTAAATAACGATAGCGTGAAATAGTGTGCGATAACTAATCACAGCATAGCACATGCATAGCGTACCGAGGCTTTCTGTCCATCACATACTACTAGACTGCCCAATTTTAACAGGGCCATACAAATTAAAAGGTATAAATACTGCATACGTTGAAACCATTCACCATATCTTATGTGACACGTGTATTACGACATCGCACACGTTCTTGCCCAGTCAGAGTTGGGCAGTTCTTTCCCTTGAATGTTGTAACCAGAATTTACGTAAAATGGATTATCGAAGTTTATATCAACAGTCTGTTTTAATATTCGATGATAACCTTACTTCACGGTTAGTTATAACAATAACAAAAACTTTATTCCGTTTTATTTACGTTTAGTGAAGAGTTTGCAATAATC
>JADBJO010013703.1:25100-37600 GCA_016801955.1 Conus betulinus
AGCACTGACGTGGTCCACAGAGTATATTGTATTTATCTTGGGAGATCGTTACGTGAAGAAGATTGCTTCTACACAGTCATCTTCCCATCCCCCCGTGCCCTTCCTTTTTCAACTCTCTCTCTCTCTCTCTCTCTCTCTTTTATTATTTATCTCCGTCTCCATCTGTCTGTCTGTCCGTCCGTCTCTCCGTCTCTGTCTGTCTGTCTGTCTCTGTCTGTCTCAATCTATCTTCCTACCTATCTATCTATCTACCTGTCTGTCTATCTGTTTGTCTGTCTGTCTATCTATCTTCGAGTGTTCAGTGAACAAGTGAGATAAATCAACAAAGGAAAGGAAGGAATGAAGCGGGGACACACACACACACACACACACACACACACACACACACACACACACACACATACACACACACACACAATCACACACACACACACACACACACACACACACACACACACACACACACACACACACTAAGTTGAATCGACAATGTAATGAATACCTGGGGAATACAGTTCTGCAATAATGCGCGTGCGCTCACATGTTCTGTGTGTAAGGAAAGGGGTGGAAAGGGGACGCCCATGCGCTTGCGCGCGCGTGTGAATGTAATTGTGTGCGTCGTGTGTGTGTGTGTGTGTGTGTGTGTGTGTGTGTGTGTGTGTGTGTGTGTGTGTGTGTGTAATTGAGTGTGTGTATCTGTGTGTGTGCGTTTGTGTGTGTTGTTGTTGTTATTCTGTTTAACGTCTGTTCACTAAAAGTGATATTAGACGATGGGAAAGGATGGGGGAAAAGGGAAAGGGTGGGTAGAGCGGGAAGGAGTTGACTGCATGTTAAGTTTGATATGAACGTAATTGTGTATGTCGGTACTTGCATGGGTATGTGTACAACAGCTTAGGATGTAGTTATTGCATAAGGAAAATGGGTAAAAATGTTACATAATTACCAATCGATGAGGATCAAAGCTATGGACATATGAAAATCGGTGAGGATCTACCAACTATGAAAAAAAAAAAAAAAAAAAAAAAAAACACAAAAAAAACAATAACGCATTAATCCTTTAACATCGAATTAGCAAATAACACACTAAGAAAGCAACGGCCAACACATGCATTTGCATGTCATATAAATATATACATATATTTACATATATGAAATATATTGTGCGTGTGTGTGTGTGTGTGTGTGTGTGTGTGTGTGTGTGTGTGTGTGTGTGTGTGTGTGTGTGTGTGTGTGTGTGTGTGTGTGTGTGTGTGTGTGTGTGTGTGTGTGTGTGTGTGTGTGTGTGTGTGTGTGTGTGTGTGTACGCGCGTGCGTGCGCGCGCGTATGAGTGCGTGCATGCACGAGCATGCATGCCTGTGCGTGCGTGCTTTCTTGCGTCTGTATTTGTGTACGTGCGTGTATGTGTATAAGTATGTGTATGTGAGAGAGAGGGAGAGAGACATACGCTGTGTGTGTGTGTGTGTGTGTGTGTGTGTGTGTGTGTGTGTGTGTGTGTGTGTGTTTGTTTGTTTTGTGCATGCATGCGTGCGTGCATGCGTGTGTGTGTCTGTGTGTGTGTGTCTGTGTGTTAATAACGACATTTCTATCACAAAAATGGGGGTTTGGGATGATGAAAACTGAGTAATCACAGGAATATACCAACTGGACAATTAATCAAACACTCCGAAAAAATGCGGAGAAGTGAATAAACTGTTCAAAACATTTTCAAGAGAAAATGGAAGACTCGGATAAAAAACTGTCGTCCCACTCTCAGAGATACTAGTTCTTTGACTTTGGAGCAATGAACAAGTAAATGACTGATCGTTATTTCTCTTCCGCACATGCACTGGACACTTTTGCTGTATTTTGTGCGGAGTGCATTGAAACGAAACCTATACATCAGGCTGGAAGCAGACCTCGAATAAGTTCCGGACAAGAACACTAAAAGAGGTTTAATATTTCCTCTGTTCTTAGCATTTATGCAGTACTGACTGTAGTGACACTTTAGATTTTAAGTTTCTCGTCAAACATTTTGTATGATGCGTTAACTAAACATGTGTAACCTTCTTGTAAATCTAACAGCATCTTAACTGGAACTGAACCATCATGATTGTTTGCTCCTTTTCTTGCAGCTCGATCAGCCCATTCATTTGAAACGATTCCACAGTGGGAAGGCACCCAACAGAAAGTGACGCTGGTTCCTTTCAATGATAAAAGATGAACAGTGTGTTTAATTTCAATTATCAATTCCGATCGCATTTTTTGGTTTAAGGATTGAAGTGCCTGTAAGACCGATTTAGAATCAACACACAATAAAATCTGAAATAGGTTTTTTCGGAAAATCAGAAATGTAATTCAGGGCCTTCAATATGGCAATTAATTCAGCAGTAAAAATAGAAACATTTTCACATATGTGAAACCGTTTCTCTATTTCTAAAGCTGGTATAACGAAAGCAGCTCCTACTTTTCTGTTCCCAAGTACAGACCCATCTGTATAAATCTTAAAATGTTCAGAATACTTGTTATCAATATGGGAGCTGACGGAACTTTTCAGGATATTAGATGAATCATTTTTGGATAAGTTTGTGTGATCTATGTCAAGCTTCAGATTGTTCATCTCCCATGTAGGTATAGGTGAGTAGGAAGGTTTTGTTGCTATTTCCTTTCTGTTTAATTTTGATTTTTTTAAGAGATCTGAAGTAAATGTGTTTATGGATTTAATGATTGGATGGATTTAGCCCTTTTTGCAAAATGAAGATCGGACCTCAGACAAACTTCGGCCTCTGTGAAATTTTCGAACGAGGAGCTTCGTAAAACATATTTGGCAGCAGAAAGATATCTTAGCTCGTCAAGAGGTAAAACGCCTGCTTCTTCATAGGTTCCTAAATTTGATGCATGAAATGGAACTCCTAGGGAAAGTTTATAGGCTTTGCAGTCAACACTTTGCATTTTAGTCAGTAAATGTTGTGGAGCACTAAAAAAATACCTCCTGTGCATACGTCAATTTGGAGCGCACAAGTGACGTTGACAGCAATATTAATACTTTTGTATCCTGTCCCCACTTTTGTTTGCTAATGATTTTTAATAAGTTTTTAAGCTCCTTCTTGCTTTAGTTAGTATGTGTGCTCAATATGGCTGGTCCAGGAAAGTTTTGACGTGAGATAAACACCCAAAAACTTAGTCGTTGGAGTATATCGTATGACTGAACCATGGATAGAAAATACAGGCAGTTTTTCTGGGTTGTATCCTGAGTTTGAAAAGCATCATATTGGTTTTTTTCAAGAGATATGAAAGACCATTTTCATCCTTTTGATGGATTGGTGGATAATAGTAAACCGTGTCCGTTCCTTTGCGGGCAAACGTCCGATCAGGATGTGCAGTCCTGTACTGTTCCGCAAGCTCGCACATTTCTTCAACGCTCGCAACCGACCTTTCTTTCAGAAAAACAGCCAAGTCTTTGAAACGCTGTTTAAAATCTGCTCACGCAAAAACAGATCACGAAGTTCCGCATAATCCTTTTTAGTTTTGGACAAGTCAATCCACCGATCAAGAAAATGCGCAGACCGAATCAAATACGCAGGAAATGACTCGCCTTTCTCCGGACGCACGGTACGGAATTTCTCGCGAAATCCTTCGGCGGTACACCGGTAACGCTTTAGTAATTCATCCTTAAGTTCATCCCATGTTAAAAGTATCCTTCGCTGCCAAAGAATGATACAGCGTCAACGCACTGCCCTTGAAAAGAGACGCAATATACAATACCACTTATCTTTGGGCCACTCGCAAGAAGTAGCATGACTCTCAAATCTAAAAACAAATATGCATCAATCTCATCTTTGTTTTCATCAAAGACAGGCATCTTGGGGATTTTAGGAGAACGACCAGAAATAGGTTTCGCATCACCAGAACCCTGCGCAGAACCATTGTCTGTAACACCAAAAGCTTTAATTTTTTTCTCCATTTCAAGCTGAAGCTTCTTACTCTCTAACTCTAACTCCATGGCTTTTAATTCTTTCTCATGCTGCTCCCTCTCCCTCTCTTTTTGTCTATCCCTATCCTTTTCTGCTTCTCTCTCTTTCTCTCTCTGTCTTTCCCTATCCTTTTCTTCCCTTTCTTTTTCTTTTCTTTTCTCTCTCTTCTTTCTCTCTCTCTCTCTCTCTCTCTTTCTTTATCTTTTTCTTCCCTCTCTTTATCCTTTTCTTCCCTCTCTCTTGCGCGGTCAGCGCGATCCTCACACTGTTTGACATATTGAATCAAGTCCGGCCCATCAAGGCCTAACGTCTTACCCTGAGACAGGTAGGTCTCAAAGGCCGACATTTTAAATGAATTTTTTTTTTTCTAAGATAATAAAAAAAAAAAAAAATTTTATGTAAAAGAAAAGAACAATGAAAATTTACTTTAAATATGAAAAAGAAAAGAAAAATGAATTTAAAGTTTCAGTGTAAAATTTCCTTCCACTCACACCAAAATCCAATCACTCCTATACACACTAATAAAGAAAAACAAATGTTTTCAAACAGCAAAAACCAGAGAAGAATTTCCAAGGAAAAAAAAAATTGTTTATTTGGACAGCCTCCAAAATGATCACCCTTTTGGATCAAATCAGTGGCCAGGGGAAGGAGAGAAAAATCGAATTCAAATAATAGGAAAGAAAAAGGTTGTGAAACGAAAAAAAAAAGAACTACGTAAGGCTAAGCGTCTCCCATCGCCATGCCCCCTTGCTACCCGCAAGAAGGTGGAAGCTCACCAGCCTATGGAACAACAATGCCCTAACAAAACAGAGGTAGAAATAGAAAAAGAGGCACTCACTCAACAATCCTTTCACATACACATACACAAAAAATCTTAAAACAACATTAATTAAAACAATGAAAAGACAAACACCTAAAAAGGGGATAATACACAATCACTATCAGAAACCCTACCTAAGAAATGAGAATGAGAAAATTTTCAAACTAGATAGGTGCCTATTGATAAAGACGAAATAGAGAGAGAATGAGTCAGAAAACAGCAAAAGTAGACAGAGTGGAAATCACCAAGACAGTAAGAAAAGGTAAGACTAGAAATTAGAAAAAAGCCCTCTGGACTACCCTACTGGCACAGCCCACCCGTATAATCGGAGACGGGACTAGCACAAAATACTAGAATAGCCCAAAGGGGTAGGTATAAATCAAAGTTGCAATAAAAATAAAGGAGGGTTACACAAACAAAATACCTTAAAAATCAGGAAATGGATACAATATAAAGAAATTGATTCAAAATAATGAAAGGAATACAATTTATGCAATTAATAACAAGTACAAGAGGGGTTTTAAACAAGAAAATTACCCAAAAAAAAATTGATAAAGTACTGGGGAGGGTATAATGGGGGGGGGGGGGGGGGGGGGGGGGGGGTTACATGAAAATCCTTAAAATACTCAGTAGAAAAAAACAACGTGGGAATACAAAAGGAGGAGGGGATTTCACAGCAAATTCTGTTCAAATTGCTGAATAATAAATCAAGAAAGGGAAATATGGGGAGGGGTTTAAATGGAAATTTTTACAATATAAAGAAAATTGTGTGTGTGTGGGGGGGGGGGGGGGGGGGGGGGGGGGGCTGCATCCAATAGAAAAGGTAATTATATGTAATAATCAACTGTTCCCACACAACATTCACAAATACCTTAGAAAGCAAATCATGTTTTTTTTTTCCAATTCAAAATGGGGTGGGGAACATCACAACCAAAGGGGAGGGGTACGAAACAAAAACCAAGTTCCAAGTCGGGGTCACCACTGTCAAGACGTACGATATCCATGCATGCACGCACATACACACACGAACATGACGTCTTTCCTCCGCACACAACTGCATCCACTCCATACACATAAGGCGCAAACGAAGGTCAATTTTGATTCATCCCCTCCTTAATCTTTTAAAATCCCATGGGGGTTCTTTACTCTGGCATCAATCAAAGCTTATATATTTTCATAATCTGTAATCCCTTTCAGCTGGTGCAACCAATCAAAGCACTCTTCTTCTGCACACGATACTGATTTTGCAGGTTTACTCACTGCAAGTGTCCACACACACTCTCTGTGGTGTCCGGAACTGGCTTCCTCTGTGCGGGGATCCCATACTGCCCACTACTTATCATCATCTACTGGTCGGCGACAAACTTTTTGCCAACCTGGATCTTCCCGCGGATCGGAGCTTGGCCCGGGAACGCGCGCAGCCCCCAGCCATCCACCTTAGTGCCCGATCTCCAGTCTCTTCTTTCCTCTACCGCACGGGGAGTCGGCCCAGCTATAATAAACCAGATAAACACGAGTTCAAAACACTGCCAGCCAGTTAGCAGTCATGTTACACTTTAACATTTTTGAACTCTTCAATTTTTTCAAACATAGTTTCGGTTCCGACAATAAACCGTTGAAAACAAAATGGAGAATCATCTAGATTCTCACAATATAAAATTAGATACTTACGGCTTGAGTACCGGTCATTCAACTACAATTCACATACTTCTGTATGTGTTAGGCCTCTGCCTTTATCATTGGGCACAGTCCGCCTCTCTTCATCTAAATCATCTGTTCCATTCTCAGAGTGCGCACCGATACAGGCCAACGCCTGTTTATATTCAAATCGCGTGAAACAGTGTTAAAAATTTCACTCAAACCCTGGGCCACGTTCAGTCAATACGCTCCCTTGTGTCACACGACTAACCTATAGTGTAACGCACGAATCAATAATCTTTTGTTAATCTGTAGTGTCTCATGTAATCGCGTAGCATACGAAATATCGCTCCGCATTACATGACAGACTGAAAAGACAGAATCTTGTGATCGTGTTGTGCAAGATGTTGAACTAAACAGTCTAGATTTTTGACAATTGAACGACAGTTCCACAGAAATATATATCAAATGTTCTCATTAGTTCTACTCATTATTGTTAACCAGTCGTATCAAATTAAATGTTACATCAAGGTAGTCTCAGAGATTTACATACACTGCGAGGAGAACAATTAAAAAGACAAAGTGAAGCAAGGAAGGTGCGTGAGAAAAGTAGAAAAGTATGTTAAAAAAAAAAAAGTAATAATGATAATAATAATTTAAAAAAAATAATGGAATAAAAATAAAATTTCTATATGCGTTAAACAATAGCTTTAAATCAGCTAATTCTGTTTATACTAAATGTACTTAGATGTCTAGTAGGCGTAAAGTCATTAATGGCGAAGAACAATGGGAAATGCTCAGCTTCGTAAATGTCAGTGAATCTTGATCTCTGTGACAAAGGTTATCACAAGTGTTAATAAAACATGTCCCAGTCACTCAAAGCATACAAGCGGTTGTGCCAGGCGTGGTGTTTAGGGCCAGGGTAGGACTGGGGTCGGTGGAAACTGGGCTGGCCTGCAGGCCGTTTCGGGGTTTTCCCACACCAGGTTTCGGACGCGACGTCCAATGTTGCCAGCCAGTATGCTGGAGCCTCTTGTGGTGGGGTGAATGCCGTCCCTGAGGTGATGTTTCTTCAAGTTGTCGTGTTTAATTATAGAGATGTTACGTATTTCCAACAGTTATGACGTGATGGCAGCACTGAATAATTCTCTCTTTGCCTCCAGCGTCTGGTCATTTACAGTGGTGACATTGCTTACTACGAAACTGCGTTTTGGTTTTTTTTCTTGGCAGCTTCCTTCGAAGTAGTAGCAAATGACTTACTTAATTCGATACTGTTCTTAGATTTCAAGTCGTTGATTCCAGAGTGTATTAAGACGACATCTATATTTCTGGAGTCGGAGCTGACAGCTGTCAGGGAATTTTGCACGTCGCTTACAGTTGAGATCTTTTTCATGGAGGTGTTGAAATTGTATGACCTCCCCAATCTGTCCCCGTGTACGCGATTCAGCACCGTGTCATGCAGAATCAAAACTTCAGGCATATTCTCACGTTCTTTTTTTTTTTTTTCGAGTCGTGTTGAGCCCAGAGTGTTTTCGTTTGACGTCAGGCTTACTTACGTCATGGGAAGATCTGTGGAGTTGTTTACCAGATCTCCTCTGAGACGGTGTAGAGGCCTTGCTCCGTGAAGGTTCCTGCTGCACGGTGTTCGATGGTGGCTTGGAACCCCCAGGAATAGCAGCTGGTCTTGCTACAACCTCAGCGTAAGTCGGGGCTGCTGTGCTGCCACTGTCCGTTTGTGTGCCTATGGTTGTCAAGGTGATCGGTTTTTCTTTTCGTGGCACTGGGCGCAATTCCTTTCAGCTTGTAAGCTTTTCTCCAGAGAGGAAACACGATCGCAGAGGGCCGAAATGGTGTTTTTGAGGTCCGCGATCGATTGGAGCATCTCCCTTTCTCCTACAGTCATAGGGACGGCCTGGGTAGGTGTAGCTTCATCTCTGGTGCTAGACCTTGCTGGGGCAGTTGGATGAGCTGGTTGCCCGCTTCGTCGAGGTTGATTCAATTCCTCTGGAATGTGAGGACGCTCAGGACACACACACCAAAATGGCGACGACACTCAGCTCCTAACTTTTTTCTCTCCGACAAAAAGTTATTGTGAGTGTTCTTAGAGATGAAGACCAGAAGTGCAGGCTTACATGCTGCTTCTTCAGTAAGCAGTCTGAAAGCAGACAGCCTAAAGCGTTTTGTGTGTGTGTGTGTGTGCGTGCGTGCGTGCTTGCATGCGTTCATGCGTGTGTGTGTGTGTGTGTGTGTGTGTGTGTGTCTTTGTGAGTGTGTTTGTGTGTGTATGTTTGTGAGTGTGGTTGTGTGTGTGTTCGTGTGTGTGTGTGTGTGTGTGTGTTGTAGCAATGATAACTAGCAGACGACATCGAGACTATTTACATGTATTGCGCATGTGCCATGACACATAAATATATTACCCATAACTCCCCGCAACTGTGGTTCTTCCTAGTTACAAGTACACAACGTACAGCACGAAATGAAGTCTGTCATTTACTTAAGCTTGAATGCGTGAATCTGTTGTTGTTGAACTCGCCACATACCACATGGTGGCAGCGAACGAGGATTAACTGTAAGTACATGAACATTTTACTAAACGGAGAGCAATGAAGAACTTCGTTTATTGACCAACGATTCGCCGGATTCTGGATGCTTCGTGCCGACAGCCTCTAACGGTTAACCAACCTTAACTCGAACTCGTGGCGGATGTTTTGTTGGAAACTGGCATGCGGACCAGTGTTGACTTATATGGGACAGTTTTCCTGTGTAATCAGCATACTAATTAATTCATTCAAGGGAGCGGTATAATCTAACAGTAAAAGAAAACAAACAAGATTCCTGAAATCAAAAATGGACCATTCTATGCCACGCATGGACTGGATATCAGAAAACCTGTCTGATGCGTTCAAAAATATTTGAACAAAGAATTAAATTATATTTGAAAGCAAAGAAAATCACTGACAAGGAGGAGATAGTAACTCACATACTCCTACAAGTGGGAGAAGAAGGCCTACGGCGATACAATGCCTGGACTTTAACCGATGGTGAGAAAAAAGACCCAGAGATTATCCTCCAGAAATTCAAAGAACAACTTGAGCCAGCAGAAAATTTCCGTGTGAGTAGACTAAAACTCATGGGACTCAGACAAGCAAGTAGAGATCCTTAGATGATTTTGTAAACAGAGCAAAGTTGCAAGCTAAGAAATGCGACTTTCGAGAAGGAGAAGAAGATGAGCGCATCCTTGAACTGATAACAGCAGGAAAACCTGATGATGACTTCAGGAAAGCTATTCTCTCTCCAAAGACAAAAACTTCAAATTGAAAGATGCACTCGTATTAGGCAGAACGTATGAAGCCACAACAGCACATGTCAAACAGTTACATGACATGCAACAAAAGAAATGGAGGTAGATGGAATACAAAACCCGTATGCTGCATGCAACAATTGTGGAGGTAGACACAAACCGAGAACATGCCCAGCATTTGGAACAAAATGTAATAAATGTGGGAAACTCAACCACTGGGCAAAAGCATGTAGATCAGGAATGAGAGAAGCCTACAAAAGACAACACAGAGGTGGACAACAAGAGGGAAGGTTGCAGCGAAAAGTTCATGATGTGGAGCACAATGATGAACTTGTAGAAGATTTTGGAATGCTATCATGTAATGACACACAAATATCCTCTGTGAAGTCAAGAGATGAGGCTTTCGTCACACTCAGTGTAAACTTGTCATCTCGTCCTGGTGTCCATAATCTTGGCCTAAAAGTGGACACTGGCGCTAAGGGAATACCCTTCCACTCAGGCTATTTAAGCAAATGTTTCCTGATCGCACCACAAAAGATGGAAAACCTGTAAGGAAATCGCAAGAACAGCGAGCCAGGTGAGCTTGACAGCCTATAACGGGACTAGCATACCGTGCTATGGTATTACTTCGATACCCTGTCAATTCAAAACATCTGCATGGGAACAAACAAAATTCTACATTGTGAATGTTGCAGGCCCCGCAGTAATTGGCCTTCCATCGTGTGAAAGTCTGAAAGTGGTGACAATGAACTGCAATGTCAATGCTAAATGCATTGATCAGCACAGTATGAAAAACAACCATCAAGATATCAACAATGTGAATGATCTCATACAACAATACCCAGGACAGTTTGACAAGATAGGAAAATTTCTGGGGAAGTCAAACTTTTCACAGACCCTGATGTTCAGCCACATATTGATGCCCCTCGAAAAAACTCCAATTGCACTCAAAGACGCCATCAAAGCCAAGCTGGACCAAATGGAACAGGATGGTGTCATCAGAAAAGTGACAGAACCCACTGATTGGGTTTCCAGTCTTGCATACTCCCATAAGAAAAGCGGAGAGATACGCATATGTCTGGACCCAAGACATCTGAATAAAGCCCTCAAACGACCCCATCACAAAGTTCCTACAACAGAAGAACTGACTCACTGTTCAGAGGAGCCAAAGTGTTCTCAAAACTTGATGCTAAATCAGGATACTGGGCTGTAAAACTGGACAAAGAATCACAGCTGCTAACAACATTCCAGTCACCTTTTGGAAGGTACTGTTTTCCAAAGACTTCCCTTTGGACTATCGGTGTCTCAAGACATTTTTCAGCTAAAAATGGACCAGATCCTGGACCAAGTTGATGGAGCTGTTGGCATAACGGATGACATTGTTGTTTATGCAACATCAGATGAAGAACATGAGAAAGTCATTCGAAACTTGATGGAGGTTGCAAAAAAGAGTGGTCTAATGTTCAACTCAGAAAAATGTGACATTAAAACTGACTCTATCACATTCTTTGGCATGAAATATACAGCCAACGGTGTGCTTCCAGATCCAGATAAAGTCAATGACTTGAAAAACATGCAATCACCACCCACTTCAAAAAAAGGAACTACAAGAGTTCTTAGGCTTCATTCAATATCTCTCACCCTTCATCGAGAACCTCGCTGAGAAGTCTTCAATGTTACGCGCGCTTCTCAAAGAAGATGCAGCATTCTTATGGGAGACACATCATGAAGACTGTTTTCAGAAACTGAAACAAACAATATCTGAAGAGTCGACATTGCAGTATTTCGACACTCAAATGGAACCCATTCTTCAGGTTGATGCTAGCATCAAAGGACTTGGAGCAAGCGTCACACAAGGCGGACTACCAGTTGCCTATGCCTCGAAGTCGCTGTCTGACACGGAAAACGCGATACGCATGCATAGAACGGGAAATGCTAGCAATCGTCTACAGTGTACAGAGATTTCATACGTACCTCTATGGTCGGAAATTTATGATATTGACTGATCACAAACCCCTTGTGATGATTTTCAAAAAACCACTGACTCAGGCACCACTGCGGCTGCAACGGATGATGCTAAAACTGCAAGGATATCAGTTTGAGGTGAAATACAAACCAGGCAAAGAAATGACATTAGCTGACACTCTATCAAGATTGCCAAATAAGAAAAACAGTGAAACAATAGATCTGGATGTGAGAGTAGATATTGCCACATACCACATGTGTGTGTGTGTGTGCGCGCGCGCGCGCGTGCGCGAGCGCATGCATGCATGCGTGCATGCGGTGAGTGTGTACATGTTTGTGTGTGTGTGCGTGCGCGAGCGCATGCATGCATGCGTGCATGCGCGTGAGTGTACATGTGTGTGCGTTGTGTGTGTGTGTGTGTGTGAGAGAGAGAGAGAGAGAGAGTGTGTGTGTGTGTGTGTGTGTGTGTGTGTGTGTGTGTGGAATGTATGCGTCAGTGCTTTTACACCTTTAAACGTGAATTTAATCCTGTCGTCCCATTTGAGGCAGGGAGAATAATAAATCAGGACAGCGACAACATGGACACTTTGTTGTGAATTAAATCCAATAACGATCTCTTCTGGAGAAATGAACACGAAAGAAACATGTCACAGCTTCCCCATTTTCTTTGTGTTGTGTGTGCTAAGCATTTCAGTGAAGGCTTTAGTCTTTGTGTTGTGTGTGCTAAGCATGTCATTGAAGGCTTTAGTGTTTGTGTTGTGTGTGCTAAGCATTTCAGTGAAGGCTTTAGTCTTTGTGTTGTTGTGTGTGCTAAGCATTTCAGTG
>JADBJO010013703.1:42600-51223 GCA_016801955.1 Conus betulinus
TAAACACAGCGCAGGCCTCCAAGGGTGGTACAGGACTGCTCAAAAGGCAGGTGAAGACAGTGCTTCTCTGGGTCCTCCCCAGCACGCACACTTCGGGGTGTTTCTTTTTTCTTCTGCTTTAGTGTTTGTGTTGTGTGTGCTAAGCATTTCAGTAAAGGCTTTTGTGTTTGTGTTGTGTGTGCTAAGCATTTCAGTGAAGGCTTTAGTGTTTGTGTTGTGTGTGCTAAGCATTTCAGTGAAGGCTTTTGTGTTTGTGTTGTGTGTGGTAAGCATTTCAGTGAAGGCTTTAGTTTTTTGTGTTGTTGTGTGTGCTAAGCATTTCAGTGAAGGCTTTTGTGTTTGTGTTGTGTGTGCTAAGCATTTCAGTGAAGGCTTTAGTGTTTGTGTTGTGTGTGCTAAGCATTTCAGTGAAGGCTGTAGTGTTTGTGTTGTGTGTGCAAAGCATTTCAGTAAAGGCTTAGTGTGTTTGTGTTGTGTGTGCTAAGCATTTCAGTGAAGGCTTTAGTGTTTGTGCTGTGTGTGCTAAGCATTTCAGTGAAGGCTTTAGTGTTTTGTGTTGTGTGTGCTAAGCATTTCAGTGAAGGCTGTAGTGTTTTGTGTTGTGTGTGCAAAGCATTTCAGTGACGGCTTTAGTGTGTTTGTGTGTGTGTGCTAAGCATTTCAGTGACGGCTTTAGTGCTTTAGTGTTTGTGTTGTGTGTGCTAAGCATTTCAGTGACGGCTTTAGTGTTTTGTGTTGTGTGTGCTAAGCATCTCAGTGAAGGCTTTAGTGTTTGTGTTCTGTGTGCTAAGCATTTCAGTGAAGGCTTTAGTGTTCGTGTGTTGTGCGTGTTACGCATTTCAGTGAAGGCTTTTATTTGTAGCCTAACAGTAGACTCTGTAACAAGGTCACTGTAAATCCCAAATGAACTGACAATGACTACCCATCTTTTTCTTCCAAAGTGTCCGTCATATTTATCAAGGGAGCCGCCAGCCAAAATTGAGAAGAAGCGTACACACGACAGGCGTGTTGAAACATTCTGGGACTGAATGGAAGCTGACAAAATCACTTTTTTTGTGTGTGACTTTCAAATCAGAATGTACAGACAGAATGAACAGTAAACGATGCACAGTACCACCACTGACAGTGACACTAGTGATGGCAGCACAGACCAGTCTTATTGGAGTTTCTACAGGGTTGAGGACTATTCGGTCAACGCAGCGCCCTCCTTAATCTCCCCCCCCCCCCTCCTCCTCCATCATCCTTCCTGCTCTGGCCATCCGTCCCTCAGTTCAAGAACTCCTTTCCATCCACAAGCAGTGTGTCCCTTTACAATGTATTGAGCTTAGTTCATTACATCCATAAACACAAATATTCCATTGAAATGAATTGCACAAGGAACGGAAAAAACACCGTCTAAAAGAAACATGAAAAGAAAACAGCAGACTGGCCTGCAATCGTAAACTCCGAAAAACACCCTACCTCTGCGAGACCCGCGTTCTTTCCGTCCAACAGAGATCTTATTTTTACGTATCTCTGTTCATCTAAAACGATAACAACTCTACTGGAAAGAAGAGCTACACCTCACCTCATAGTTTATTTGACTGAAGATATCACTAATGCATATCTAACTTGTTTGATTTCCGTGCTCTTTTACAGGTATGTTTACGTGCCCTGTCTGCCCAGGGATATAATGTCCCCGAGTCTCGTTCCATGCGTAAAGCGCCGTGCAGTACAGTACTCACCCTGCTCGAAAGCTACCAGTCTGACTGTCGCTCACAATGACGTGCCGTACAGTACTCGCCCTGCTCGAAAGCTACCAGTCTGACTGTCGCTCACAATGACGTGCCGTACAGTAGTCGCCCTGCTCGAAAGCTACCAGTCTGACTGTCGCTCACAATGACGTGCCGTACAGTACTCGCCCCTGCTCGAAAGCTACCAGTCTGACTGTCGCTCACAATGACGAGCCAACATTTGCTGTGTGATTCGGTTTGGGGGTTTTCAATCTGTCTAGGTGTTTGTACAATTAATTTATCATCAGTCTGTCCAGCCTGTCTCTGTTCCTTTGTCTGCCTTTTTTCCTCTCTCTGTCTGTCTCTTCTCCTGACTTCTCTGAGTCTCTCTCTGAGTGTGAGAGTACAAGAGAGAGAGAGAGAGAGAGAGAGAGAGAGAGAGAGAGAGAGAGAGAGAGAGAGAGAGAGACAGACAGACAGACAGAGAGAGAGAGAGAGAGAGAGAGAGAGAGAAGTTGCAAATGTAAAAAAAAAAAAATTAAGCAGGAACTGTGAAAACTGTATCACTCCTAAGCCTTAACAACAACAACGACAGTACTGTTAGTTGACACAGGTCAGAAAGTGTTCTGATTATGAAGCCTCCTCTGAAGACAATGGAAACACTAAATCATCACCCTTCCCACAAAAAGCTCTGTGAAACTTTGCTTTACTATTTCACACATCTCTCTCTCTCTCTCTCTCTCTCTCTCTCTCTCTCTCTCTCTCTCTCTCTGTCTATGTATATGTGTGTGTATATGTGGTGGTGTGTGGGGTGTGTGTGTGTGGTGTGTGTGTGTGTGTGTGTGTGTGTGTGTGTGTGTGTGTGTGTGTGTGTGTGTGTGTGTGTGTGTGTGTGTGTGTGGCGAGACAGCGAGAGAGAGAGAGTGTGAGAGAGGGAGAGAGAGACAGACAGACAGACAGACAGAGAGACGGTGGTGGGGGTGGGAGGGGGTGTTTGGGCAGGGCACACATGTACACACTAACACAGAGATATCATGGGGAGAGGGGCGGGAAGAGGTGGGAGGGAGAGGGAGAGGGGAGGAGCGAGACAGTGTGGAGACGGAGGACGTGCAAGGCATTAGGACTGAAGATCTGTGGGGAGAGGGAGGACGTGCAAGGCATTAGGACTGAAGATCAGTGGGAAGAGGGAGGACGTGCAAGGCATTAGGACTGAAGATCAGTGGGAGAGGAGGACGTGCAAGGCATTAGGACTGAAGATCAGTGGGGAGAGGGAGGACGTGCAAGGCATTAGGACTGAAGATCAGTGGGAAGAGAGGGAGGACGTGCAAGGCATTAGGACTGAAGATCAGTGGGGAGAGGGAGGACGTGCAAGGGGGGACTGAAGATCAGTGGGACGAGGGAGGACGTGCAAGGCATTAGGACTGAAGATCAGTGAAGATCAGTGGGGAGAGGGAGGACGTGCAAGCCATAGGACTGAAGATCAGTGGGGAGAGGGAGGACGTGCAAGGCATTAGGACTGAAGATCAGTGGGGAGAGGGAGGACGTGCAAGGCATTAGGACTGAAGATCAGTGGGGAGAGGGAGGACGTGCAAGGCATAGGACTGAAGATCAGTGGCTGTGTACTGTGTTCACATCATGAAGCGCTTCAACAGGTCGGAAAGAGCTATATAGAATAGCTTGTCGTTGAGCAATAGAAGTTGTAGTAGTAGCAGTAGCGGCAGCAGCAGCAGTACTAGCAGAAGCAGCAGCAGCAGCAGTAGTAGTAGTACAAATAGTAGTAATAGCAACAGCAGCGGCAGAAGTAGTAGTAGTTGTAGTAGGCTTAGTAGTAGTAGTAGTAGCGGTAGTAGTAGTAGTGGTAGTAGTAGAAGTAATAGTAATAGTAAGTGGTGGTGGTGTGGTGGTGGTGGTGGTGGTGGTTTTTTTTTTGTTGTTGTTGTAGCAGTCGTGTTAGCAACAACAACAAACAGAAACGATCATTGCTCATCGAGGTTGTCATGTCGACCATTGTGTCTAGCGGGTGCGTTTACTGAGCGCAAACAATGCGCGACATTTTAAGACTTTCTTTGTTTCTATCTACACACACAAAAAGCTGGATTTAACAGAAGGACGTGTAAGGACTCTCTTCGTTTATACCACACAAAAAGCTGGATCTGACAAAAGGACATGTAAGGACTTTCTCTGTTTCTACCACACAAATGCTGGACCTTACAAAAAGGACATGTAAGGACTTTCTATGTTTCTAGCACACAAATGCTGGTCCTGACAAAAGGACATGTTAGGACTCTTTGTTTTTCTACCACACAAATGTTGGACCTGACAAAAGGACATGTAAGGACTCTCTTTTTTTTCTACCACACAAAAAAGCTGGATCTGACGAAAGGACATGTAAGGACTCTCTTTGTTTCTACCACACATGCTGGACCTGACAAAAAGGACTTGTAAGGACTCTCTGTTTCTACCACACAAATGTTGGACCTGACAAAAAGGAACATATGTCCCTCTGTCCGGAAGGTGTTCACGGCTACAACCCCACTGCGCATGTTCGTAGTCAGCGGACTATGTCGCAAGTTACAGCGAGCGGTCTGTAGTCACATGGTCAGAGAGCGTTGTCGTTGTCGTTGTCGTGTTGTTGTTGTTGTTGTTGTTGTTGTTGTTTGTTCATTGTTGTTGTTGTTGTTGTTCTTTTTCTTAAAGATTTGTGAGTTGACTTCAACGCGGTGACATGGCCCTTAGCGGTCGGCTGGGCTGTAAGCAACACTGCCTTACCTGAATGGCGAGGCAATGGGAACAGCCTCAGCACGTAATCCTTGCTCTCTAACGATTGCAGGGCAGGGCTTGTGAGGGTGCGACTACGTCCCCCCCCCCCCCCCCTCCCCTCATCTGTGGTGAGGGTGCTGACTGAAGGGGGAACGCACAGGTGTTTCACACACTTTTCCCACAACCGTGAAGGATGGGGAACTGTCCTCAGTGTGTGGGTGGGGGGCACTGAAGGGGTTCACAGAGTGTTTCCCACTGTGTGAAGGATGCTGTAGGGTCCTCAGTGCCCTGGGGGGCACTGAAGGGGTCCCACATGTTTCCCACACTGTGAAGGATGGCCACTGTCCTCTGTCCTCAGTGCTGTGGGGGGGGGACTGAAGGGGTCCCACATTGTGTTTCCCACACTGTGAAGGATGGAGAACTGGTCCTCAGTGCTGTGGGGGGGGGGGGGGGGGGGGGCACTGAAGGGTGTCCACATTTTTCCCCCACACTGTGAAGTTTGGAGTGGAACTGTCCTCAGTGCTGTGCTCAGTGGGGGGGGGGGGGGGGGTGGGGGGGGGGGGGGGGCACTGAAGGGGGTCCACATGTGTTTCCCACACTGTGAAGGATGGAGAACTGTCCTCAGTGCTGTGGGAGGGGGGGGGGGGGGGAACACTGGGGCACTGAAGGGGTCCACATGTGTTTCCCACACTGTGAAGGATGGGGAAGTGTCCTCAGTGCTGTGGGGGGGGGGGGGGGGGGCACTGAAGGGGGTCACATGTGTTTCCCACACTGTGAATTGATGGAGAAGTGTCCTCAGTGCTGTGGGGGGGGGGGGGGGGGGGCACTGAAGGGGGTCCACATGTGTTTCCCACACTGTGAAGGATGGAGAACTGTCCTCAGTGCTGTGGGGGGCACTGAAGGGGGTCCACATGTGTTTCCCACACTGTGAAGGATGGAGAACTGTCCTCAGTGCTGTGACATGCAACACTGGGGGGGGGTCCCCATGTGTTTCCCACACTGTGAAGGATGGAGGACTGTCCTCAGTGCTGGGGGGGGGGCAAGGGGGTCCACATGTGTTTCCCACACTGTGAAGGATGGAGAACTGTCCTCACTGCTGGGGTTGGGGGGGGGGGGGGCACTGAAGGGGTCCCACATGTGTTTCCCACACTGTGAAGATGGAGAACTGTCCTCAGTGCTGCTGTGGGGGGGGGGGGGGGGGGTGGGGGGTGAACTGATTTGTGTCCTCAGGGGTCCACTGAGTGTGTCCACACACACTGTGAAGGATGGAGAACTGTCCTCAGTGCTGTGGGGGGGGGGGCACTGAAGGGGGTCCACATGTGTTTCCCACACTGTGAAGGATGGAGAACTGTCCACATGTGTTGTCCCACACTGTGGGGGACTGAAGTCCACATGTGTTTCCCACACAGTGAAGGTGGGGGTGTCCTCACTGTGGGGGGGGGGGCACTGAAGGGGGTCCCACATGTGTTTTCCCACACTGTGAAGGATGGAGAACTGTCCTCAGTGCTGGGGGGGGGGGGGGGGGGGGGGGCACTGAAGGGGGTCCACATGTGTTTCCCACACTGTGAAGGATGGAGAACTGTCCTCAGTGCTGGGGGGGCTGGGGGGGGCACTGACTGGGGGTCCACATGTGTTTTCCCACACACTGTGAAGGATGGAGAACTGTCCTCAGTGCTGCTGGGGGGGGGGGGGGGGGGGGGGGGGCTGAAGGGGGGTCCACATGTGTTTTCCCACACTGTGAAGGATGGAGAACTGTCCCAGTGCTGGGGTGCTGGTGGGGGGGGGCACTGAAGGGGGTCCACATGTGTTTCCCCACACTGTGAAGGATGGAGAACTGTCCTCAGTGCTGTGGGGGGGCACTGAAGGGGGTCCACATGTGTTTCCCACACTGTGAAGGATGGAGAAGAACTGTCCTCAGTGCTGTGTGGGGGGGGGGGGGGGCACTGAAGGGGGTCCACATGTGTTTCCACACTGTGAAGGATGGAGAACTGTCCTCAGTGCTGTGGGGGGGGGGGGGGGGGGCACTGAAGGGGGTCCACATGTGTTTCCCACACTGTGAAGGATGGAGAACTGTCCTCAGTGCTGTGGGGGGGCACTGGGGGGGGGTCCACACATGTGTTCCCACACCGTGAAGGATGGAGAACTGTCCTCCTCTGTGCTGTGGGGGGGCACTGAGGGGGTCCACATGTGTTTTCCACACTGTGAAGGATGGATAGAAACTGTCCTCAGTGCTGTGCTGTGAAGGGAACCCACATCAGGGTGAGGGGGGGGGGTCCTCAGTGCTGTGGGGGGGCACTGAGGGGTCCACATGTGTTTCCCACACTGTGAAGGAAGGAACTGTCCTCAGTGCTGTGAACTGGCTGAAGGGGTCCACATGTGTTCCCACACTGTGAAGGGGGGCACAGTGAACTGTCACAAGGGTGTCCCACATGTGTGGTGGGAAGGATGGGGGGTCCTCAGTGCTGGGGGGGGCACTGAAGGGGGTCCACATGTGTTTTCCCACACTGTGAAGGATGGAGAACTGTCCTCAGTGCTGGGGAGGGGGGGTGGGGGCACTGAAGGGGGTCCACATGTGTTTCCCACACTGTGAAGGATGGAAACTGTCCTCAGTGCTGTGGGGGGCACTGAAGGGGGTCCACATGTGTTTCCCACACTGTGAAGGATGGAGAGAACTGTCAGTGCTGTGGGGGGGGGGGGGGGGGGAGGGGCACTGAAGGGGGGTCCACATGTGTTTCCCACACTGTGAAGGATGGAGAAACTCTCTCAGTGCTGGTGGGGGGGGGGCACTGAAGGGGGTCCACATGTGTTTCCCACACTGTGAAGGATAGAGAACTGTCCTCAGTGCTGTGGGGGTGTGGGGGTGGGGGGCTGGGGGGGGTCACTGAAGGGGGTCCACATGTGTTTCCCACACTGTGAAGGATGGAGAACTGTCCTCAGTGCTGTGTGGGGGGGGGGGGGGGGGGCACTGAAGGGGGTCCACATGTGTTCCCACACCGTGAAGGATGGGAATGGGGAAGTGTCCTCAAGTGCTGTGGGGGGCACTGAAGGGGGTTCACATGTGTTTCCCTCACTGTGAAGGATGGAGAAGTGTCCTCAGTGCTGTGGGGGGCACTGAAGGGGGTCCCACATGTGTTTCCCACACTGTGAAGGATGGAGAACTGTCCTCAGTGCTGTGGGGGGCACTGGAGGGGGGGTCCACATGTGTTTCCCACACTGTGAAGGATGGAGAACTGTCCTCAGTGCTGTGGGTGGGGGGGGGGGGAGGGGGCACTGAAGGGATCCACATGTGTTTCCCACACTGGGAAGGATGGAGAAACTGTCTTCAGTGCTGGGGACAGGGGGGGGGGGGGGGGGGCACTGAAGGGGGGGGTTTCCCACACTGTGTGGGTCCTGTCCACACTATGGGGGGGGCACTGAAGGGGGTCCACATGTGTTCCCACAGTGAAGGATGGAGAACTGTCCTCAGTGGGGGGGGGGGGGGGGGGGGGGGGCACTGAAGGGGTCCACATGTGTTTCCCACACTGTGAAGGATGGAGAACTGTCCTCAGTGCTGTGTGGGGGGCACTGAAGGGGTCCATATGTGTTTCCCACACTGTGAAGGATGGAGAACTGTCCTCAGTGCTGTGGGGGGGGGGGGGGGGGGGGGGGGGGCACTGAAGGGGGTCCACATGTGTTTCCCACACTGTGAAGGATGGAGAACTGTCCTCAGTGTGTGGGGGGGGGAGGGGGGGGGGGGGGGCACTGAAGGGGTCCACATGTGTTTCCCACACTGTGAAGGATGGAGAACTGTCTCAGTGCTGTGGTGGGCACTGAAGGGGGTCCACATGTGGGGGGGGGGGGGGGGGGCACTGAAGGGGGTCCACATGTGTTTCCCACACTGTGAAGGATGGAGAACTGTCCTCAGTGCTGGGGGGGGGGGGGGGCACTGAAGGGGGTCACATGTGTTTCCCACACCGTGAAGGATGGAGAAACTGTCCTCAGTGCTGTGGGGGGCACTGAAGGGGGTTCACATGTGTTTCCCACACTGTGAAGGATGGAGAACTGTCCTCAGTGCTGTGGGGGGCACTGAAGGGGGTCCACATGTGTTTTCCCACACTGTGAAGGATGGAGAACTGTCCTCAGAACGTCCTGTGCTGTGGTCAGTGGGGTGG
>JADBJO010013703.1:64761-69761 GCA_016801955.1 Conus betulinus
ATCTTTGCGAAAAGAATTCGAGGTTTCAAAATCTTCAACTTCGCTGGCCATTTTACTGTCACAACACACTCTTGCTTATCTCGTGATGTCGGGCATCGAGCTCAACCCTGGCCCAGTGACCGGACGGAGCGTAAACAGCAAAACTGAGCACGATCAGAACGCACGAGATGGGACACGGAACAGTCTCCTCTGAAACAACTTATACGGCCAGTGCAAACACTGACAGAATCTGTGAACAGAACTGAAGGCCGACTGGAAACAAATCAGAACATTTTATCAAAAAAGATAGCAGAAGTGGAGACTAAAATTGAAACCCGCTTAGACGAACTGTTTGAACAACAAAGAATAATTGTAGATGATGTGGATGCAATGTTTGATCATTATGAAAGACTTGAAGAAAACCTAGAGTCATGTCAAACACTGGTAGAAAAGCTTGAAGACAAAATTGATGATCTCGAAAATCGATCCCGACGAAACAACCTGATTTTTGGTGGTCTTCTAATGGATGGAAAAGAATCCTGGGAACAGTGTGAAAGTAAAGTGCGCTGTGTCATTAAAGAAAAAATGAAAATCAAGAAAGATGTAGGTATTGAACGAGCCCATCCCGTGGGGAAAAACAGGGGTGATTGTGAAGTTTCTATCTTCCAAAGATCGGGATCTAGTGATGTCACGGGCCGGGTATTTGAAAGGAAGTGACCCCCCCTCTGTATGTGAGAGAAGATGTGTCAGAGAAGGTCCGCAATACACAGAAAGGTCTGTTGGCACTCAGGAAAGAAATGCGGGACAACAACAAGAAGGTGGTGATCAGACATGATAAGCTTCGAACAGAAGAAGGGGTGTTTACCTTTGACTTGAAAAAAAAATGAAATCGTGAAGCTCGACAGCACCGCCCCACTCTCACCACGCACGGGAAGATATGCAACCCACCCCACAGATCGCAACAGAGGCGCAGCAGCGGCAGGCGTGCCGGGAAAGGCAGGCGATGGATCAACCATCTCCGGCAGTGGACACGACAGCACGATGTCCGCTGATGACAGCACGGCCACAGACCAGCACACAACTGCTCAAGAAGTGGACGACAGGCTGTACTCGACTGTGGTAAGAGAGGACAACCACAGAGGACGGGGAGGACTACACCAGGGCCAGGCGTCATCACGACCAGTGTCAAAACAGGGCGGGGCTCATGGTTCCCGGCTCAAAGGACTTCGATCTCGCCCCCCCTGCGCCGCGCAACGACAGGCAAAGCCCAGGTGTTCCAAGCATCGGGAATGGTCGGGACAGCAGGAAAGATTCCCGATGGTCCACCTCAAGAAAATAGGGGTGTGGCCAGTGCCCACAGACAATCAGTGAAGGTAGGAAACTGAATGTGCTTACATGGAATGTGGAAGGGTTTCTTCATCAGCTAGATTCGAATGATTTTATAAACTTTGAAAAATGTTCGACATTTTTTGTCTCACAGAAACTTTTGCAGATTTTCACTTCCAATCAGATACATTTTTTGACTATCGTTTTATTTTCTCTTTTGCCAAAAAATTAACTCATAGGGGAAGAAAATGGGGGGGGGGGGGGGGGGGGGGGGGGGGGTTTGTTGGTTACAAAAGAATATTGAGCAATTCAATAAATGTGATCAAACTCGACCACGAAAATTTAGTTTGTTTGTGGATAGATAAATTGTTGTTTGGCACACCCAAGGACATAATGTTCATAGGAACGTACATTCCTCCGAGTGATTCAAATGCATATAACATTCTACAGAGTGGATTTGGAATTGAAGGCCTTGAAAGTTGTATGAATACCCTGTACGAAAGGTTTGAAGACTTCTACTTGCTAATCTGTGGTGACTTAAATGCACGACAGCCAGTCTGAATGGTTTGACCAATGTGGACGTTGACCCTATTTGGCAAAATGATGAAATATTTGTGTCAAGAGGTTCCCAAGATTCAACGGTTAATTTATTTGGATCTCAGCTAATAGAATTTTGCAGTATGTTTCAATGTTCTATTCTTAATGGAATGTGTGAGAAAAAAATTTTAAATGACGGCTTTACGTACATTTGTCGCACAGGGGGCAGTGTTATTGACTACTTTATCGTATCTAATGAATTGCTTGAATGCGATTTTTGTTTGTTCTTTTAAGATAATTGATAAGGTCGAGTCTACTCATTTGCCAATTTCAGCCGCGCGTTTGGTAACGGTATCAGTACCTGTGCGGAAAACAAAAAAGATAGACAGGGTGCTTGGAAAGAAAAGTTATGTTGGGCAAAGGAGAAGGAAGAGGAGTTCTTGGTCAAATTTTTTTCTCCTGAAACAGGCGCAGAGCTTCACGAAGCCTTTAATGAAATTGATACAAACACTGAGTCAGCTTTGGCCAGATTTGTAGGATGTCTGTTGAATGCTTCATCTTGTATGAAAAAAAGCGGGTCAGAACAGGTATCGAACTTGAAAACAAAGGGGCCCCTTGGTTTGATAAAGAATGCAAAGATGCTAAACAAAAAGCTCGTAAACTCTTAAATGTATACAGAAAGTCAGTGAAAACAAAGAAAAAGTATTCCAGTGTAAATGAATCACAAAGAAATGATGAAGTAGAGAGTGAAAACGAAGTAGAGAGTGAAATCGGTAACAATGAGCACGAAGGTACAGCAATCGTGAATGGTAATCTCGTTGCCTTTGTAGAAGCAAGAAAGTGTACGACAATTAAAACAGGCCAAAAAAAATCAGCTTTTAAAAGGGAAAGAGCGAATAGATTGAATAACGCTATTCATGACGCTAGATCATTCTGGTCGGAAATAAGATCAAATACATGTAAACAAAAAAGAAGACAGGTGAAAACATAACGTTACAGCAATGGTATCAACATTTTACAGCTGTCTTTAGGACTGAAGAGTCGGAGGGGCAAAATTTTATGGTCAACGGGTCTTTTGACGAAGACATAGCTGATGAACTAAATGTTCCTATTACTGAGGGAGAAGTGGGAAAGGCTATTTCTGGGTAAAGAATGGCAAAGCGTGTGGTTGTGATGAAATAACTGCAGAAATGCTAAAGGTTTCAGGATTGAAAAGTTTCTTTCTTGACTTTTCTATTCAATAAAGTTTTTAAAAATGGTGAATTTCCAGCACAGTGGTCACAATCAATAATAGTACCCATTTTTAAGAAGGGCAATACGATGAGCCCGATAATTACAGGGTATTCTTTGCTAAGTGTCGTCAGTAAAAATCTATACAAGTATACTCAAAAGTCGACTTACAAAGTGGATGGATGTAAATAAAAAAAAATCGTCGAAGAGCAAGCATGTTTTCGAAAATCATATTCAACTGTAGATCACATTTATACGCTAGCTTCTGTTATTGAGAAAACATTCCACAAAAAAGCGCGAAAAACTTTACGTAGCCTTCATAGATTTAAAGAAGGCTTTCGATTCAGTCCATCGTGTTTCCCTCTTTGAAACTCTCGGAAGAGCAGGTCTGCCTGGTCCATTTGTTAAAGCTCTAAAGGCCATATATTCCTCAGTTGTATCCTGTGTTCGTGTAAACGAAATGATGACCGATTTGTTTGAATATCCTGTTGGTGTCAGACAGGGTTGCAAACTGAGTCCAGCCCTTTTCTCTCTGTGTTTATAAACGAAAAATAGCAATAGCCATGGAAGAAGTCGGAAAACATGGAATCCAGTTACAGCCTGGTTTGACTGAATTGCTCATGTTATTGTTTGCAGATGATTTAGCTCTTTTTATCAAGAACGCCAGCAGGGCTACAAAATCAATTAAGACATCTCAGTGCTCTTTGCAAGGATAGGTTCTTAGAAATTAACATAGATAAATCTAAAGTTATGGTATTCAGAAAAGGGGGCTATTTTTGGGTAGAAATGAAAAATGGTTTCTGGATGGAGAAGAGCTGGAGGTTGTAAACAGTTATACTTATCTAGGTTTCACATTTACCACAAGGTTAAGTTTTGCGCAAGGGGTCAGGAACATAGCAACAAAGGGAAAGAAAGCAGTCTGTGATTGTGCTCGAGTGCTTCTCAAACTCAGCGAAATTTCAAGGCAGACGTACTTTAAAATCTTTGATGCGCAGATACAACCAATCTTGTTGTATGGGTCAGAATCTGGGTTTTGATGCCATAGAAGCGATCGAAAAGGTACACACGCAGGCGTGTAAGCGATTTTTTAGTGTCTTCTGCCAAATCCAAATAAATGTATGTATGGACAGTTAGGCAGATATCCTTTACACGTCAGTTCATGCTTTGAGAGCAGTCAGGTATTGGTTGAAGCTACTCCATATGGATACTAACAGACTGCCCAAACAGGCCTATTTAATGCAACTTAGTATGGAAGAAAATGGAAAATCATGTTGGGCATCCAAGCTAAGAGATATCCTCCAGCACTGCGGGTTTGGTTACGCTTGGCTAAATAAAGGTGTTGGAAATGAGCGATCTTTTCTGTCATTACTAAGAGGGCGTCTTATAGCAAACTTCATTGAGGACTGGTCAACTACTGTTAACAGCAGCAGCGACAGATTCTCTCTGTACTGTTCTTTCAAGACAAATTTCATTCATGAACCATACATTGATAATTTGCGAATTAAGCATTTTAGAGATATCATTGCTAAATTGAGAATAGGTATCCTCCCGTTAAATGCCAATATTTCCGATATAATCAAAAAAGTACCACAGGTTTACTGTGCAGTTTTTGTAAAACCGAGATAGAAAATGAAATTCATTTTGTTTGTAACTGTCCATGCTACAAAGAAATACGGCTCAAATACCTTGGCTAAAACCAAATAAATGACAACTTATTTGGTGATTTAATGAAATGTACTGATGTCCTATCAGCGCAAAACATTGCTCAGTTTGTGCAGTACGCCATCAAAAAGCGTGAAATATTGGTTGAAATTATGAGTTGACTTGGTATGGTCAAGCCTGTTACCTGAAAAATGTTACATTAATTGTGGGCCATTGGCCCAAATCGAAATACAGTGTGTGGGGAAGGGGAAGGGGAGAGATAGGGA
>JADBJO010013703.1:77691-85191 GCA_016801955.1 Conus betulinus
ACGAACAGACAGACGACGGTCAGACAGACTGCACAGAGAGAGAGACAGAGACAGAGAGAGAGAGAGAGAGAGAGAGAGAGACAGTCCATGACCGAAAGGCCAGAGACGACAGAGATGAGAAGACACAGAGGGATAATGAGGAGAATCTTACCTTCTACCGTCAGAAAGGCCAGGGCAGAGGATGTCACAAACACCACACAACGTGTCACACCATCGCCATGGTAATCATGCGGAACAGCCCTAAACAGACATACAGATCAGACCTAAACAGACATATAGATCAGACCTTAACATAAGAAAGACATAAACAGATATATAGATCAGACCTAAACAGACATACAGAAAGACCTAAACAGACATACAGATCAGACCTAAACAGGCACACAGATCAGACCTAAACAGACATACAGACGGAGTTCGGCAAGAGACATACAGATCATCAGATCCTAAACAGACATACAGATCAGACCTAAACAGACATACAGACAGACTTCGACAAGAGACATACAGATCAGACCTCAACAGACAAACAATCAGACCCCATCAGACATACAGATCAGTCCTCAACAGACAGACATACAGATCAGACCTAAACAGACATACAGATCAGACCTAAACAGACATACAGACAGACTTCGACAAGAGACATACAGATCAGACCTCAACAGACAGATCAGACCTCAACAGACTTACAGATCAGTCCTCAACAGACATACAGATCAGACCTAAACAGACATACACACACTAAAACAGACATACAGACTTCGACAAGAGACATACAGATCAGACCTCAACAGACAGATCAGACCTCAACAGACATACAAATCAGACCTAACAGACATGCATATCACACCTAAACAGACATACAGATCAGACCTCAACAGACATACAGATCAGACCTCAACAGAGACATACAGATCAGACCTCAACTGACATACAGATCAGACAGAAACAAACAGACATACAGATGAGACTTCAAAACAGACATACAGATCAGACCTAAACAGACATACAGATCAGACTTCAAAACAGACATACAGACCTAGACAGAAAGACAGACAGACATACGGACTTCGACAAGACATACAGATCACCCCTAAACAGACATACAGATCAGACCTATACAGACATAAAGACAGACAGACGACAACAGACATACAGATCAGACCTCAACAGACAGATCAGACCTCAACAGACATACAGATCAGACCTCAACAGACATACAGATCAGACCTAAACAGACATGCACATCACACCTAACAGACATGCATATCACACCTAAATAGACATACAGATCAGCCCTCAGCAGACATACAGATCAGACTTCAAAACAGACATACAGATCAGACCTAAACAGACATACAGATCAGACCTTAACAGACATACAGATCAGACCTCAACTGACATACAGATCAGACTTCAACTGACATACAGATCAGACCTAAACAGACATACAGATCAGACCTAAACAGACATACAGATCAGACCTAAACAGACATACAGATCAGACTTCAAAACAGACATACAGATCAGACCTCAACAACTGACATAGAGATCAGACCTCAACAGACATACAGACAGACTCTGTGTGTGTGTGAGTGTGTGTGTGTGTGTGTGTGTGTGTGTGTGTGTGTGTGTGTGTGTGTGTGTGTGTGTGTGTGTGTGTGTGTCGTCACTCACTTCGCCTAGTGCGGTGACAGGAATACCCAAATGTGAAAGGGTACCCCCTTTAAATCCACCCGCCCCCCTCTCTAAAGCTATTAACACCACAGAACAAAGAATACAAAACACCGAATAATAGGTGCGACAAACTAACAAATTTTATTCAGATTCGCACTCACACACGCACCACCACCACCAAAAAACAGTAAAAAAAATCGTCAAACAATAACACATCAATCATCAATAATATTAAAAAAAAAAAAAATAATAATAATGCCCCGACACCCCCCCTCCAGATCCCGGGAGCCTCAAAGGACCCCAACCCACACAGGGTTAATATCGGACCAAGGACTACAGGGGGTATCGCGTGGTAACTTGGGGCTGGGTCATCCAGAGGGGAAGGATGGCCTACAGAACCCAAAGTGCCCACGCAATACAAACTACAAAGGGGACACAACAACACCCCCTCAAAACAAACAAAAAAAAACAAACAATTCACTACAATTTTCCCCACACACACACATATACAAATATATCCAAATCTATATATATATATATATATATATATATATATATATATATATATATATATATATATATATATATATATATATATATATATATATATATATATATATATATATATCATAACATCAACAGCTCATACAATATCATTCACCACACACACTCGAACCACCTTTCTTTTTTTTTTTTTCACAATCAATTTTCACACACTCAATCTTTCCCTTCCCTCGCGAGCATTTACAGTTTGGGCACTGGTGACCACACTGTCACTGAGGTCTTGATGCCACGGAGATGAAGCTCCGAACAATGCCAAATCAATAATGTCACTAAGTTCAACACAAAGTCACTAATTTCAAAACACCGTAACACAAACTGAAGACGACGAAGGGCTCAGCAGGAAGGGAAGCTCGACGCTCGAAGGATGCTCTCGACCCCCCCCCCCCCCCCCCCCCCCCCCCCCCCCCCCCGGTCGTCTGTGACGATGACCTAGAAGTCAGCTACACCGACGACAGAAGCCAAGGCAATACCCGGTACGATGCCCCAGACCGGAGGATGCAGCAAACAAAAAACAACAACAAATTAAACCATGTGTCGATACCTGGAAATAAAATAATTTCATAACTACTCTCTCTCCCCCGCAATTAATTATCTAACTTTAAGCACACCAAAACCATAACACATTATCTTCAAAATTCCACTTTCGACCAAGGCATTCAAGCCGTCAAACTAACTACAACCCAACCTAGCCCTCACAATTCCATCAAACAATACCATACCTACATCAATCTATAATATCCAGAAAAAAAATGCATAAAAAAACAAACAGTTATTAACTTCCAATTATAAACACCTTAACTTTCTCCTTATTCTACAATATCAAAATCAAACAAAATCAATTAATAATACTATCCATATGACAAACCATCCTTCACATGCCACCCTACCAACATCATATTATATCACATCCCAATTAACATACATCAAATAGTATATACCCAAATAAAACCACATAATGCCATACATAAATTACTGTTTTCTTTTTTTTTTTTCCTTTAATGGCATAAAAAAAAAAAATGCACATAATTCAACAACCACAACAACACAAGAGCGGGAGCGCTCGCCGCCGCTGAACTAGCAAACCCAAACATAGCCTACTAATTAAAGCAGAGCGACGGGACGGCGCCCCCCTGCTGGGCCATACGTGGTTAAGCATACGCCTAATCAATTTCAACTTGCAATAATCACCAAAAAACACAATAATAATAAAAACACGACCCCCGCGCATACCGACATTCGACGCGCGCGCGCAGATGACAATAACCTCTCACGACACCTCCCTCTCACTTCTTCCCCCTTAACTACAAGCCAACGCGCGATTTACGGCTCCGTAAATCCTCTATATGTATTTTTTTTTTTTCACACTAAACTAAATCACACTTCAAACACATTTCAACCCAAAATCATCTACCTTCACTCCCTCTTTAAAACGAACAGCCCGCCCCTCGCTTCTCACCTGGAGTTACGATGACGACGAGAGACGACACAAGACGAACACCCGCCAAAGCAGCACCAGGCCGGGGAAACCCGCGCTCCCTTGAAATGCGTGGAAGCTGTAGGCAGACACCGAAACACCGAATACTTCTCCAAGGAACTCCGAGCTGTCACCAGGACCCGCCGATGGACTTCCAGGCAGCCCACTAAACCAAGTGGCAAAACTGCCTCACCAGACACTGGATCAGACCTCATCTCGAGCCAGGAGACGCAAACAACTGAACTAGAAAGTCAAAAAGACAGGACACCTAGAGGTGACAGACACCATGAAACTGACAAGGCCACACCCTGACTGCAACCAATCGTCTATAAGTTGCCCAGGGAACGACACGACACGACTCCAGATAAGGGCATGATATCGACAATCGTATACATACTCAAAACACTAACTTGTTCAAAGACCAATCAACAATCAGTCACCCAAAATACCAAGACCACACTTCTAAACATTGGAACACTTGTATCGGCACAGACTCCAAACCACCAATTCCTCCAATCATCAATCAATAATCACTAACAGCCTATACCCAAGACCAAATATGGACCTAACCATATCCAAACATCAGTCTCCATAACTCATCAGCCAATCATCAATAAAACATCAAAACCACAAACCACAACAATCACAAAAATAGATACGGCCAAATATAAACACAAGCTGCACCCTCTTTGGTCGATAATCTACCTACAATAACTCGACCAACACACACACACACACACACACACACACACACACACACACACACACACACACACACACACACACACACACACACACAAAAAATAAATAAAATAAAATAAAATAAAAAAAAACACACATAACTCCAATATATCGACATGGGGAGGGGGGGGGGGGGGGGGGGGGGGGGGGGGGGGGGGGGGGGGACTAACCACTGCAACCACTCCGCCATACGACAAGCACAATTATGTCCCTTGAATGTCTGTGCGTGATAGTGTGTGTGTGTTCTCTCGTGAGGTGTGAGGTGGCCGGCTACGTGTGCAGTGACAGCAGTGTCATCTACTTCATGTGAACGGCGTGAGAGAGGAAGCAGAACAAGATATGCATCCCCTGTCCAGCACTTCATGTCCATGGTCCTCCCGGGCCTGGCTTATACACCAGCACAACAACATGAAAAGGCACTGCAGAGAGCTGCTCTGTGACCTAGTTTCAAACTACAATGCTGCACGTGTACGTGACGTCACAGTGTGCACCATGGAGCACGTGAGCACCGGAGGAAATGAGCCGTGACAGAGCTTCCCTGATATTCACTCTGTTGATCTGACATCTTATCTTTTTATATTCCAGTTATCTCCTCTCATAACTTTATCGTTTTACATTCCCAGTTATCTCCTCTCATTACTCTATCTTTTTACATACCCAGTTATCTCCTCTCATTGCTTTATCTTTTTACATGCCCATTTATCTCCTCTCAGTACTTTATCTTTTTACATTCCCAGTTATCTCCTCTCAGTACTTTATCTTTTTTTTACATGCCCAGTTATCTCCTCTCAGTACTTTCTTTTTACATTCCCAGCTGTCTCCTCTCAGTACTTTATCTTTCTACATTCTCAGTTATCTACTCTCAGTACTTTATCTTTTTACATGCCCAGTTATCTCTTCTCATGAGTTTTTTTTTACATTCCCAGTTATCTCCTCTCAGTACTTTATCCTTTTTACATTCCTAGTTATCTCCTGTTATTACTTTATCTTTTTACATTCCCAGTTATCTCCTCTCAGTACTTTCTTTTTACATTCCCAGTTACGTCCTCTCAGTACTTCATCTTTTTACATTCCCAGTTATCTCCTCTCCGTACTTTATCTTTTTACATTCCCAGTTATCTCCTTCACTACTTTATCTTTTTACATTCCCAGTTATCACCTCTCATTACTTTATCTTTTTGCATTCCCAGTTATCTCCTCTCAGTACTTTATTTTTTACATTTTCAGTTATCTCCTCTCATTACTTTATCTTTTTAATGTGGGAAAGGGATGGTAGGGGATGGTAGGGGGATAGTTTCACTGATGGTGATGATAATGGTAGGGGATTGTTTCACTGATGGTGATGATGGTAGGGGGTGATGATGTTTCATGATGGTGATGATGATGGTAGGGGATGTTTTTTCACTGATGGTGATGATGATGGTGGTAGGGGGATTGTTTTTCACTGATGGTGATGATGATGGTAGGGGGGATTGTTTGATGATGATGGGGGACTGATGGTGATGATGATGGTAGGGGGATTGTTTCACTGATGGTGATGATGATGGTAGGGGGATTGTTTCACTGATGGTGATGATGATGGTAGGGGGGGGATTGTGTTCACTGATGGTGATGATGATGGTGATGATGATGATGGTAGGGGATTGTTTCACTGATGGTGATGATGATGGTAGGGGGACTGTTTTCACTGATGGTGATGATGATGGTAGGGGGATTGTTTCACTGATGATGTGATGATGATGGTAGGGGGATGGTGGGGATTGTTTCACTGATGGTGATGATGATGGTAGGGGATTGTTTCACTGATGGTGATGATGATGGTAGGGGGGGATTGTTTCACTGATGGTGATGATGATGGTAGGGGGATTGTTCACTGATGGTGATGATGATGGTGATGATAGCTGATGGTGATGATTATTGAGCCCTGGAGCCGAACATGGCTCAGTGCACGCAATGGATATTATGGTGATGGCCTGTGTTTACTTCTGCGCCCGATGGATGGCATCTCGCTCAATCCGTTCCCCCCCCCCCCCCCCACTCCCCCCCCTCACCCAGACTGCTTGCTTGATCAATGCTTTGTAACCTAACCAAGATAATTTGGTGCAGATACAAAAAGCAACAGATTCCAGAGTAGTTGTAATAGATACGTGTAGATACTTAAAAATGACCAAAAACAAACAAACAAAAATCCTGTCATAAATCAGTTACGTAATTCCACGATATGTCACAGTACTCAGATAATGATATCCTCCATCCTATATATTCATCATTCTGATACATTAGGGACTGAACTATTGTTGGGGGTGGAGGTGGAGGGGGGGGGGGGGGGGGGGGGGGCGATTGATTAAAACATGGGTACTTGTTCATGTCAGTGCCTGATATATACATCATTCTGATACATTAGGGACTGATACATTAGGGGGGGGGGGGGGGGGGGGCTATTGTTAAAGGGGTGGGGTGTCAGTGGGGGGGGGGGGGGGGGACTGAACTATGGCGATGGGGGGGGGGGCATGGGGGGGGGGGGTGGGCGATGAATTAAAGCATGGTATACTTGTTCATGTCAGTGCCTGATATATCATTCATCAGGGACTGAACTATTGTTGGGGGTGGAGGGGGGGGGGGGGGGGGGGGGGCATTGATTAAAGCATGGGTACTTGTTCATGTCAGTGCCTGATATACATCATTCTGATACATTAGGACTGAACTATTGTTGGGGGTGGAGGTGGGGGGGGGGGGGGGGGGTGGGCGATTGATTAAAGCATGGGTACTTGTTCATGTCAGTGCCTGATATATACATCATTCTGATACATTAGGGACTGAACTATTGTTGGGGGTGGAGGATATGGGGGGGGGGGGGGGGGGGGGGGGCGATTGATTAAAGCATGGGTACTTGTTCATGTCAGTGCCTGATATATACATCATTCTGATACATTAGGGACTGAACTATTGTTGGGGGTGGAGGTGGGGGGGGGGGGGGGGGGGGGGGGCGTGGGCGATTGATTAAAGCATGGGTACTTGTTCATGTCAGTGCCTGATATATA
>JADBJO010013703.1:87691-99128 GCA_016801955.1 Conus betulinus
ATCATTATCATGCACCTAGTTTATGCAGTTTATAACACCTATGTTATAACACCTATCATGCAGTTTACAACACCTATGTTATCATGCAGTTTATAACACCTATGTTATCATGCAGTTTATCATGTATCATGTTTATAACACCTAGTTATATGCAGTTTATAACACCTATGTTATCATGCAGTTTACAACACGTATGTTATCAGGCAGTTTATAACACCTATGTTATCATGCAGTTTATAACACCTATGTTTCATGCAGTTATATAACACCTATGTTATCATAGTTTATAACAGTTATCATACTTTATAACACCTATGTTATCATGCAGTTTATAACACCATGTTATCATGCAGTTTATAACACCTATGTTATCATGCAGTTTATAACACCTACGTTATCATGCAGTTTATAACACAGTTTCATATAACACCTATGTTATCATGCAGTTTATAACACCTATGTTATCATGCAGTTTATAGCACCTATGTTATCATGCAGTTTATAACACCTATGTTATCATGCAGTTTATAACACCCTATGTTTATCATGCAGTTTATAACACCAATGTTATCATGCAGTTTATAACACCTATGTTATCATGCAGTTTATAACACCTATGTTATCATGTGGGTTTAAAGAGTCTGATGCAGTGTATAACACCTATGTTATCATGCAGTTTATAACACCTGTGTTATCATGCAGTTTATAACGCCTGTGTTATCATACAGTTTATAACACCTATGTTATCATGCAGGAGAAGAGCTTGATGCAGTTTTTAACAACACCTATGTTATCATGCAGTTTATAACACCTATGTTATCATGCAGTTTATAACACCTATGTTATCATACAGTTTATAACACCTATGTTATCATGCAGTTTTTCCCACCACCTATGTTATCATGCAGTTTATAACACCTATGTTATCATGCAGTTTATAACACCTATGTTATCATGCAGTTTAAAAACACCTATGTTATCATGCAGTTTATAACACCTATGTTATCATGCAGGATAAGTTTGCCAAATTTATCTTGCTATAATCAATGATTGACTTGGGAGAATGTGATGGTGGGGAGGAGGGGGGGGGGCGATGATTGGATATCTAAGGTCTGTGGTGGTGGAGATTCAATATCATTCATACTGACATTCACACGGGGAGGGGGGGAAGGGGCAGGATGTGAGTGGGGGGGGGAGGGGGGGTTGGATGTATAAGGTCTGTGGTGGTGGAGGAGATTTCAATATCACTCATACTGACATTCACAGAAGGGGAGGATTGGGGGGGATAAGGTCTGTGTCAGGTGGTGGAGGTTCAATATCATTCATACTGACATTCACGCTGTGTGTGTGTGGGGGTGGGGTGGTTGTGTGTGTGTGGTGGGGGGGGGGGGGGGGGGGGGGGGGGGGGGGGGGGGGGATTGGATATCTAAGGTCTATGGTGGAGGAGGATTGAATATCATTCATACTGACATTCACAGTAGGGGGGGGGGGGGGGGGGGGGGGGGCATGATGGGATATCTAAGGTCTGTGGTGGTAGAGAGATTCACATCATTCATACTGACATTCACAGGGGGGGGGGCTGGGGGATGATGGGATATCTAAGGTCTGTCTGTGGTGGGGAGATTCAATATCATTCATACTGAAATCACGGGGGGGGGGGGGGGGGGGGGGGGGGGATGGGGGATTGGATATCTAAGGTCTGTGGTAGAGAAGATTCAATATCATTCATACAGAAATTCACAAATTCATGGGGGGGGGGGGGGGGGGGGGGGGGGGAGGGGATATCTAAGGTCTGTGGTGGAGGAGATTCAGTATCATTCATACTGACATTCACAGGGGGGGGGGGGGGGGGGGGGGGGAGGAGGGGGGAGGGATGATTGGATATCTAAGGTCTGTGGTGGAGCAGATTCATTCATATCATTCATACTGACATTCACAGGGGGGGGGGGGGGGGGGGGGGGGGGGGGGGGGGGGGGGATTGGATCATAAGGTCATTGGTGGAGGAGATAAGGTCTGGGGGGGGATTCATCATTCATACCGACATTCACAGGGGGGGGGGGGGGGGGGGGGGTAATTGGATATCTAAGGTCTGTGGTGGAGCAGATTCAATATCATTCATACTGACATTCACAGGGGGGGGGGGGGGGGGGGGGGGGATGATTGGATATCTAAGGTCTGTGGTGGAGGAGATTTAATATCATTCATACTGACATTCACAGTGGGGGGGGGGGGGGGGGGGGGGGGGGGGGGTGGTGGATGATTGGATATCTAAGGTCAATGGTGGAGCAGATTCAATATCATTCATACTGACATTCACAGTGTTCAGTATCATTCATACTGACATTCACAGGGGGGGAGGGGGGTGATGGGATATCTAAGGTCTGTGGTGGAGATGATTCAATATCATTCATACTGACATTCACAGGGGGGGGGGGGGGATATCTAAGGTCTGTCTGTGGAGACGATTCAATATCATTCATACTGACATTCACAGGGGATTGGATATCTAAGGTCTCTGGTGGAGGGAGACGATTCAACATCATTCATACTGACATTCACAGGGGGGATTGGATATCTAAGGTCTGCGTTGGAGGCGATTCAATATCATTCATACTGACATTCACAAGGGGTGTCATACTCACCAGGAGGAGAGACAGTCGCACACCCTTCTACTACCAATCCATGAGAATCCTGCTGTTGTTGATCTTGTCGTGGTGTTTCACCATCACCAATGTCAGTATTATTCAGGTTGAAGAGTCTGTTAGGCGAATATTAGTTGGTCCAAAAGCAGGCACACACACACTAACCCTGTTTCACTTTTACGGGGAGGGGGGGGGGCGGGGGAAGGGGGGGGGGGGGGGGGGGGAGGGGGGGGGGGGGGAGGGGTGGAGGTGGACTGTCCAGTCTTCTGCATGATGGTTTCCTGAGTCTGTAACAGGTGAGGCTGAGACCTGTCGGTTGTAGGAGGCTGGGGAGAGGGGGGGGGGGGGGGGGGGGGGGGGGTAGGGGGGGGGGGGGGGGCGACTCTTAAGCAAGGCCTTGGCACATTCCTTTGGGTGTGCAGCCACATCGCTGCCAGGCCCACATGGTGCCCTCCCACCCACCCACCCCACCCACTCTTTCACCCTCTCTCACCCACAGCCCTGCATCCTACGTATCTTGGGGGGTTCGTTCCAATCTATCCCCCCCCCCCCTCCCTTTTTTTTGACAAAGTTTGTTCTTTGGTGTGGGGGGGGGGAGGGGGGGAGGGGGGTCGGGGGTGTGTGTGTGTGTGTGTGTGTGTGTGTTGCCCCAAAAACTGAATAAATATGGAAATTTATTTGTCCCGTGAGAAAGATCAGGAGTGAATCGCACACGCGCACGCACGTCACCCAACCACAGCCCTGCATCCTCGCGAGCCAGGCTTCTGGAGATTTCTTCCAACATTCTGGAAGCTTTTTCTAACACTGCATTGACTTCGCCGTCAGATCGACTTGCGAGAGCTGGCATTTGCGTCAACAAGTTTGGAAGAATTTTTGCTTCAGCAGATTCTTGTGCCATTTCTAGCGTTGCTCGGCGTCGGAGTCACCAATGTAGTGTTCCCACGAAAACTGGAATGTGAATTTAAACACGGAAATCCCTTGAATAGATCCCACAACTTTTATCGAGTTTCTATGGAAAACCGTTCTTCAAAACGGAAGTGGTAACCATGTAAACGAAACAAGGGAAATAAATTAATCATAAACAGAACAACGGAAGTCACTCACGCATGAGAATGAACTTGAATTTGAACTTGAAGGTGTTTGAGGCCTTAAGAGGGCGTGTCGCGCTCAAATTCGTTGCCCGGTCGAATTTGACCGCGACAAGCCCTGTTCATCGTTCTAGTATGTAATATCTTGGTCAAAAAACTCTGCATGCGTGGAAGGAAGAGAGTCACAGACTGAGGTTATCTAAGTCGATGAACATTCTGGATTTTATTTTGTCGGCAGTTCCTTCCAGTGAGTGTCTGACCATGATTTGAAGATGTTGACCGTAGGGGCTGCTACTACAGGTCAGGTCAGGTCAGGTCGGGCAATTGGACGACCAGGCCTCGCGGCCTCATAATGCGTCCTTCTTCTTGGTTAATGTAACAATTGCTGTGATGATATAAGCATCCCTTTTGATGCACAAATCGTAAAGATACTTTAACTGAGCTATTTTAGTATCACTGTCTCAGAGTCAGGAAGAATGGGACGCTACAGGTGTATGTGGCTGAGAGTGATTTTGTACTTTTGCTTGAAGTTCATTTCTGTAACAGAAATCGTTTTATACAGGCGCTTGTGGATACATCGTTTTCAGTGGGTTAAAAAAAAAAAAAAAAAAATGAAAGGGGAAGTAACTACAACGAAATGTGTACTAGTGAGTTCATAAAACTACCTACACATCTATGATAATGTTCAGTGAGAATTTGAAGGTAGTCTAAACTTTCCTGATTGCATACCACGCAAGTTGGAAGTGCTTAGTTCCAAGCTGAAAAAAAAGGTCCAACTTCCGTGTGGTGTACTTTGTGTGAAATGGATTTTAGTTGTACTCATGGAGGGCGCAACGACTGCAAGAAGCATGTTTCGTCAAAATCGCATAAAAGACTATCAAAAGGTGGTGAAAGGAACACCTTCAGTTGTACAAGCATTGAACAAGGCCGAGGCAAAGTCTAGTGGGGACCTGGAGCAGCAGGTGACAAATGTCGAGGTGATGCTGTGTATGCTGGTGGCTGACGCGAATCTGTCCCTGTCAACACCGATCGTCTTGTTCCCTGACACTAGTGACGGCAAAACTGCTCAGGGTATGTCTGTCACTGTTGCTTCTACTGTGAATTAGTTCCACTCTCCCCACCCGCATCCCAGCCCCGAAAAAAAAAGGGGGAGGGGGTACGGAGTGGCAGTAAAAAGAAAATTAAAAAAAAAAAAAAAAAAATAACTGTAGGAAGGGTGCGTGTGTATGACTGTCATTGTGTGTGTGTGTGTGTGTGTGTGTGTGTGTGGGTGGGGGGGGGGGGGGGGGGGGGGGGTGAAGGGGGGGGGGGGTCAGCTCGATAGATCCTATGGTTGATAGATCCCATCAAGGAGTTCAATAAGCTCCCACCTGAGGCAATTCAATCAGCCTCGGTGGTGGACTTTCAGTCCTACCTCTGATCCACCACCCCCCCATTTTCCCACCCCACATTCCCCCCACCCCATCATCCCCCCACCCCATCTCTCCCACCCATCCCGTCCCCACCCCATGCCTAGAGTACAAACCCTCCCACACACACTCCAAAGTAGGGCCTGCCAAAGTATGGTCAGAGGTCTGAAATAGTGAGTGTGGTGGCCCCCACTTCCCCTGCCCACTGTCCATGCAGTTAGGTAGTGAGCACTGACTGCATAAATTGACCCATAACTCACACAGCCTACTGGAACCCCTGTGTAGATGCCAGAATCTTCAACTTGGTGAAGGCAGGCAGGTAAAGAAGAAGAAGAGAAGGGTCGGTAGATCCCGGGGGTGGATAGATCCCAGGGTCAACAGATAAAAGAGCTACAGGGTTTGTTTGAAAAGAGTAGCCTAAAAAGTACTGTGATGATCAACATGAACATGTTAACATTTACATCTCTGTGCCAAACTGAAACTTCCACTATTTATAAAATGGCATTTTAGCTGATTACCCAGCGTCGCCTGGGTATCATAAGAGAGAGAGAGAGAGAGAGAGAGAGAGAGAGAGAGAGAGAGAGAGAGAGAGAGAGAGAGAGAGAGACTGTTTGTCCTGTTTGTACATTCACTGACTTGTCCTTAATTACACATCATTGTTCATTTCTCCGTTATTTCATTACAAGCTGTTTTTATATGGGTTGTCCAGCATTGTGCATAATGACATATATATGCACAAACACTGCACATGCACTTGCATGTGCACACCCACACATGCACACACACACACGCTGACACATATACACACATTCTCTTGTTTTCCATAAACTGTCATTTGTTGACGGTTTGTTTCAAAAACAATGCAAAAAAAAAAAGAGGAATAGGACCAGAAGGGGTCGGTAGTAAACATAGTGCTCAGTATGAAAGTGTCAGAGCACAACACATTAGCACATGAAGAAACCCAGACACTTTGTATCAAATGCTAAAACATTGAGACAGCAAGTGAATGTCCATCTAGGAAAACAACAGACTGTGCATGGTGAGTGTGATTCAGTTTCAGAAAGAAAGAAAAAAGTGATGACAGTGGGAGTGGGAAAAAGACAGGAAGAAAGCCCCACTGTTCAGAAAACAAAGAAAAGAAAAAGTGATGACAGTGGGAAAAAAGACAGGAAGACAGCCCCACTGTTAAGAAAACAAAGAAAGAAAAAGTGATGACAGTGGGAGAGAGACAGAGAAGAAAGCCCCACTATGAAAAACAAAGAAAGAAATAAAAAGTGATGACAGTGGGAGAGAGAAGAGGAGGAAGAAAGCCCCACTATGAAGAAAATAAAAAGTGATGACAGTGGGAAAAAAGACAGGAGGAAGAAAGCCCCACTTTTAAGAAAACAAAGAAAGAAAAAAGTGATGATGACAGTGGAGAGAGAAAGACAGAGGAAGAAAGCCCCACTATGAAGAAAATAAAAAAAAAAGACAGACAGAGGAAAGACAGAAAGAAAGCCCCACTATGAAGAAAAAATAAAAAAAGAAAGAAAAAGTGATGACAGTGGGAGAGAGACAGAGGAAGAAAGCCCCACTATGAAGAAAAAAAAAAAAAAAGTGATGACAGTGGGAGAAAAAGACAGGAAGACAGCCCCACTTTGAAGAAACAAAGAAAGAAAAAGTGATGACAGTGGGAGAGAAAGACAGAGGAAGAAAGCCCCACTATGAAGAAAAAAAAAAAGAAAAAAGTGATGACAGTGGGAGAGAGACAGAGGAAGAAAGCCCCACTATGAAGAAAATAAAAAAAAAAAAGTGATGACAGTGGGAGAGAGACAGAGGAAGAAAGCCCCACTATGATGAAGAAAATAAAATGACAGTGGGAAAAAGACAGGAAGACAGCCCCACTTTTAAGAAAACAAAAGTGAAAAAGTGATGACAGTGGGAGAAAGACAGAGGAAGAAAGCCCCACTATGAAGAAAAGAAAAAGTGATGACAGTGGGAGAGAGAGAGAGGAAGAAAGCCCCACTATGAAGAAAATAAAAGTGATGACAGTGGGAGAGAGACAGAGGAAGAAAAGCCCCACTATGAAGAAAATAAAAAGTGATGACAGTGGGAGAGAGACAGAGGAAGAAAGCCCCACTATGAAGAAAAGAAAAAGTGATGACAGTGGGAGAGAGACAGAGGAAGAAAGCCCCACTATCATGGAAATAAAAAGAAAAGTGGGAAAAAGACTGGTGATGTAGGACAAGAGAAAAAAAAATCCCAGATGATAAGAAAATAATATCAAAGACTTTTTTTACATCACACTGGAAACCATTAGGGTTTCTGTTAATATTTTTCCGGATTGTCAATAAACTGTCGTTGATACTGACAAGATATTTTGCCGATAGATTTTATGTTAATCAATAATTTAATTATCATTTAAAAAATGTATCAACTCTTATCAAATTCCATATGGGCCATGTTTGACTTGAAGTTCCCATCTCTGTTGCTGATATAGGAAAAGGAGTGGCCTGTTATGAAAAGTAGAGCGTGTATGAAAAAATCAGTGTCTAGCAAAAGTTGGGATGGAGTGAGAGTATGGACAGTGATGCACTGGATTATTCTTACTCAGAATGTCAGTCATGACTCAATGTTCTCCCCACCATCCAAAGCATACTCACTGTGTAAAACCACAGATAGAATCTAACTAGTCTAGCTAATCATATTTTCCTGAGGGAAAAAAAAAAAAAAAAGAAATAGCTAATCATATTATCCTGATAAAAAAAAAAAAAAAAAAGACAAGTCTTCTACTTGCACTGAATTCATGAAAAGCAGCTGAGAGATCAAAAGCGTGCAGACCCCCCCCCCCCCCCCCCCCCCCCCCCCCCCCCGTACCGTACAATACACAGACCATGTGTATACACAGTGATACAAATATTATTCTCTCTCTCTCTCTCTCTCTCTCTCTCTCTCCCCACTCTCTCTCTCTCTCTCTCTCCCTGGATGAATCTAACTAGTCTCTCTCTATAAAAAGAACTATCTTCTCTCTCTCTCTCTCTCTCTCTCTCTCTCTCCCCCAAAAAAAAAAAGACCCCCCTTCTACTTGCCCCCCCCCCCCTCTGAGAGATCTGCAGCTCCCCTCTCCCCCCCCCCCCCCGTCCCCCCCCCACACAGACACCCCCCCCCATGTATACCCCCCCCCCCTCTCTCTCTCTCTCTCTCTCTCTCTCCCCCCCCTCTCCCCCCCCCCCCCCCCTCCCCCCCCCCCCCCCCCCCCCCCCCCCCCCCCCCACCCCCCCCAACCTTATCTATATCCCCCCCCCCCCCCCCCCCCCCCCCCCCCCCCCCCCCCCCCCCCCCCCCCCCCCCCCCCCCCCCCCCCCCCCCCCCCCCCCCCCCCCCCCCCCTCTCTCTCTCTCTCTCTCCAGAATTTTACGTTGCAAAAATTGTAGGAAAAGTACTTGAAACATCTACCAAAACAAAAATGATACTGTAGGTATAACTCCCTAAATCTTATTCAGTCAGTCAGTATTTTGGCTGCGTAGGACAAACCATATCATGCATTCCTGAGTGAATGGACTAGGGAAAATGACTCCAATCCATCCCACCCAACCCCTCCAGTCTTCCCCTCTCCTATCAGATACCAGCGCCAGAAATGTAGGTATAAAGTTGTTGTCTTTAGTTTATAATAATACTACTCCTATCAAATACCAGTCCCAGAAATGTAGGTATGTATTTTTTGTCTATAGTTTATAATCATACTACTCCTATCAAACAATACTAAAGTAATATTCCCTTTCATTCTCACACACTCCAGTGCTTATAAACAACCTTGACTCGAAATACTACAGGAAATTATTTTTCAGTTTTATTTCTATTCATTCATGATCTCTATTTAAATATATCAGTTTTTTTTTTTAAATTTTTTTATAAAGCATTAAAACTGTAGAAAGTTTGAAAATGATAATGCCCATGATTTTAATCAAGTAAACAAATGTCAGATGGCTCATATTCCCTGGCTCATTGAATGCAAACATGTGTAACACCTAAAATACATACACTTATTGAATGCTGTGTCTCAGTTAAATTACATGAAGCTCAAGGTTCTTAAAATAAAAGCAGATGGGTTAAAAATAATACAAAGTATATATCGAGGACACACACACACACACACACACACGAACACCCACACACACACACACACACACACACACACATTGGCGTGCGCGCACATGCACACGCATGCACACACGCACATACACACACACACACACACATGCACACACACACACACACACACACACACACACACACACACACACACACACACACACACACACACACACAGAGGATTCATACCCTTCTTGAAACTTCAATTCTGAGACAAGTGAGAGCCAGTTCCAAGGCCTTGGAAACCCATGAAAATCAATAAAGTGTGGTTCTGTAGAACAAACCTCCTTGAAAACCTTTGAAAATCAAGCTGTCGACGCCAAAATTTTTTTAACGTGGCCAAGTAAAAAAAAAAAAAAGGCATTTGATTTTTCTGCGTTCAGGTTGATCAATTTTTTTTACGTAGTCGTGATCCCGAATTGTCGTCTGCTGTTTACCCAAGGGAGATAATTTATAAACTAACGCAAGTTTCAAATTCTACGCGTGCGCGCGAAAAAATCTTACGCTTCCGGCTTGTTCCGTTCGCTGTGCTTTCAACTGTGTGTGGTTGGATTTATAAACCCGCGTATTTTGACTGGGCGAGAGAAGACAAAGCAAACAAACATGCCTGCTACTGCACAGTCTGCAAAAAAAGTTTCGATGTACGAGCAGTGGGCGAGAATGGTTAGCCACAGCAAAGGAAAAAAAAGCACATACGGCTCTACTGGCGTTGAGCAAATCTTCGGCAGCGATACCCATCTCGCACAAGTTTTCTTACAAACAATACGGCAGCAGCAGCGTTGAACTCGAATGTTGTGTCGCCATTAAATCCTGATCCTGATGTGTCCGTGTGCAAATCTAGTACCAGCTCTTCAGCCACAATGGACACGTTTTGCTCAGTCAAAGACAGATGTGCTGAAATCTGAAATTGTTTGGACAAGTGCTGCACACTGTCAACTCGCACCAATGCTTCAGCTCCTCACCTGTGAACAGAATTCTCAGCTTTTACAGACAATGTTTCCAGATGGTCAAATTGCCGAAGGATTTCAGTGTGGTGAGGGAAAATCAAGGTATTTGGAGACGTTTGGCATTGCACCTCATTTTCATTCATTGTTGAAAAAAGAACATGCAGAAGAATCAAACTACATGGTAGTGAGCAATTTGCTGTGAGTGTGTGCATTGACTTTTCAGACTTTTAGAAGTTCTTTTGTATAAAAAATATGACTTTCCAGTTAGTACCAACAGTATTGATGTTTCTGCTGTGTGAAGTAACAGCAGATCAAGTGGACCTAGGGCAGAAAACAGGTAAGGGGCTTATCCATATGTATGTGTTGTAGCCTTGAATTGAAAATAATCATCTTGAAAACTCTTGAATTTTCTTCTGGGGAATCTGTAGGAACCCAACACACACACACACACACACACACACACACACACACACACACACACACACACACACACACACACACACACACACACACTCATACTCACACGCCCATGCATTTATGGCAGTTTCACAAAATCATTATCATTGTTCTGCAGTTAATGCAGTCATTTGTTACATATGTATCTTATGTTCTGTATTGTTTTTCTGCACAGTATATATATCCCCTGCTCAGATCTGAAACCCAAAATTAACGATTATGTCAGAGACCTCTGGCAGGAGGATTGGAATACACAGACGGATAACAAAACTCTTTCAGATCCGTCCAATCTTAAGGAGCACCTCACATCTGTGTCTGGTGGTTGCAAAGAAGAAAACAGTTCTGTGCCGGTTGAACACCGGCCATTCGTATTTTACCCATTCATACCTTTTAAGAGTGAAGATGCTCCGTGGTGCATTCCATGTCATGTTCCACTCACAATGAAACATACTCTATTAGAGTGCTGGGACTTGCATGATGTGAGACACAAACATTTTTACAGCAGAGTCCATGAAAATCCTGTTCAGAGGTTCAGGTGTCCCGCCTGACGTGATCTTTGGGTTTTAAGAGAGATTAATAAACATTTTTCATCTGATTTAAGATTTTACGGAAGAAAGATTTTAAAGTTTCTGGTGCGTTTCTAGATGTCATTTAAGAGATGTGTGAAAGTTTTTCTTTTTTCTTTTTTTTTTTTTTTTTAACTCTTATGACTTGTGAGTTGATTTTAACGTGGTGACAGCCCTGATGTGGTCCTTTGCAGTCAG
>JADBJO010013704.1:0-32500 GCA_016801955.1 Conus betulinus
TGTTTGAGTGAATCAGTTTATATTAATCTGGGAAAACTTGAAATTTCCCAAGCTTCTATGATCACAGTCACTTTTTTAAGTTAAAAAAAAGAATGTTTGTAGGCTATATGGCGACTTCGTGGCGATGATCATTAATCGTACAAAATCTGACGCAAATGAGTGAAATATTTCACCGAATTTTCCAATCATTAAATAAATCAGATATACCCCCACTTTCTCCCTACATCACAGTCAACGTACCTTTATGGAATCCAAACAAATTGATTCTTGAATATAACCTGTTACCATTCAAGATCATCTACAATTGTACACATCCATATCTCATTACCATAAAATAAGACGAGACGACGCGTATCATAGAGAGCTGCAGTATGATATTGAAAAGTCTTGGTTTCTAGTTGGCTGTAATAATGAAACATTTTACTGAGCTCTGTCATGATTAATTCTTTCCTTTTAAAAGTCATTCCTCGTTTTGCAAAAAATTAATTCCCAAATATCGGGAACACACGATTACAATATCTAAGTGTTTAGGCTGTATGCCTATAACGAATTTAAAGGTCAGCAATTTACTTATACTCCTGTTCACATCAAACTTCCATTGTATTCTTGATCTCATGCTATACAAGACCTGCCTTTTGTTCGACGTCAAATGAGTGGTCATCGTTTTTTTTTTCTTGTTTGTCTGTGTCATCCTTTTTTTCTTTTTCTTTTTTTTTTTTTTTTTTTTTTGTTTTTTTTTTTTTTTTCTTTTTTTGTCTTGTTTTTTGATCATTCAAATTCCTGTGTCATCCACGTAAAGTAAAAGGGACAATTTCAGATAAGATTAAAAATGGAAATTCAAATTTAAGGTGTGTGTGTTAGCATAGCTGAGTGTGTGTGTGGTGTGGGTGTGTGTGTGTGTGTGTGTGTGTGTGGTGGTGTGTTGTGTTCGTGTGTGTGTGTGTGTGTTTGTGTGTTGTGTGTGTGTGTGTGTGTGTGTGTTGGGGTGTATGTGTGTGTGGGGGGGGGCGTGGGGTGGTAGTGTGGCGTTGTGGTGCTTGTTTCTCGTGTGTGTCCTTGTGTTCTCTGCGGGGGCTCTCTGTCTCTATGTCTCTGTCTGTCTGGTCGGTCTCCCTGTTTCTCTCTCTCTCGTTCCCTCTCTCACTCCCTCTCCATGTGTGTGTATACGTGCCGGGTGTGTGCACGTTACCTCTGTACGTGTTCCTTTCACGCATGTGCGCCTGGCATGTGTAAGTCGGCACAACAGTGCACATGTATGTGTGTATGTTTGCTGTGCAGTGTGTGATATATTTCTGTTGTCATCTTTCGTTCCCTGCTGGAGTTTCCTGCATTCACTCTGGGCCTACACATCCTACCAGCTAACCAAGCAGAAAATATGTAACTGCGCAGTCTGAGGCTGGGGTCTTTCCCATGATGAAGTGCCTTGCCAAGTCATACACATCCTTGACTTGCCACTGTTTTATCCAAATGGGATCCAGGACTTTGTTGCTACCAGGACCATAACTATACAAATCAGAAAGCGCATGCTCGCATGAATGTTGTCCCAGTTCTGTGTGACAGAATGCCACCTGTCATGAATCCTTGTTCTGTGAGACAGAATGTCCAGCTGTCACGAATCCTTGTTCTGTGAGACAGAATGTCAGCTGGCATGAATCCTTGTTCTGTGAGACAGAATGTCAGCTGTCACGAATCCTTGTTCTGTGAGACAGAATGTCAGCTGGCATGAATCCTTGTTCTGTGAGACAGAATGGCCAGTTGTCACGAATCCTTGTTCTGTGAGACAGAATGTCAGCTGTCACGAATCCTTGTTCTGTGAGACAGCAATGTCAGCTGTCATGAATCCTTGTTCTGTGAGACAGAATGTCAGCTGTCATGAATCCTTGTTCTGTGAGACAGAATGTCAGCTGTCATGAATCCTTGTTCTGTGAGCAGAATGTCAGCTGTCATGAATCCTTGTTCTGTGAGACAGAGAATGTCAGCTGTCACGAATCCTTGTTCTGTGAGACAGAATGCCAGCTGTCACGAATCCTTGTTCTGTGAGACCAGAATGTCAGCTGTCACGAATCCTTTGTTCTGTGAGACAGAATGTCATCGCTGTCATGACTCTCGCCCCCAGTTCTGCACTAGAACAAAATCGGTATCAAGCGTCGATTAATTTCTCCACAGCATTCCTCCTCTAACAATTCAATTCAATATCCAAGTCAAACGTTTTCATACTACGGTGTATGTTGAGAGGAGGTAGTTGATCATATACACATGATACATTTTTTAATAGAAACCAAAAGAATCTTTGCCAAGACTGGTAGTAACAACAATCCGTCTCATTCTGTGCGAGACATGAGGGATCCAAGATTGATCAATAAGACCAATTGCACCCGCCCCCCCTTTCCCCCGACACAGTTCAATGGCGTGTAAGTTAAAGTGCAAGCTTTACAAATAAGTTGTGATTCTTTCAAAAAACATGTGATTTGAATTTCTCAGCAAAGGCAGGCACAATTAAAAGAAGAAATAAAGTTTATGACAAGTGGTATCATTCAATTTTGGAAACAAACCACAACACATCTCAATGAAAATAAAGAAAAAGGAAAACTTAAATGAATTGTCAGTAAAAATTTCCACTTTACATACAAAAGAAAACACCATTTTTTACCAACCCTGTTCTGTCTCTCTCCTCTCTCTCTCTATCTCTCTCTCTCTTCTCTGCATTCATACAATTACGTCAGACCCCATCATACCTCCCTCCAGTCAGTACTTCACCACCTGCACCCTGCACCGTTGCATTTTCCTTCCTACGGACACCTTCCTCCCCACCCTCGCTAACAACCCCTGTCATTTATTTTCGTACATCATGCTGTCACTGTCACCAGTCGTGTCCGCCACGCGTTCGTCGTCTGCACTCACAGACTGTCGTCTGTCCTCGCTGTCATCACCTCTCGCCCACACTGCTACAACATATCTGAAAGTCATATCACGAAGTCGTTGCTGCTGTCACACTGCACACCACCCCCCTGTCGTTTTTTTTTTTTATTTATTGTTTTTTTTTTATCCTTTTCTTTTTCTTTTTTTCCCCCTTTTTTCCCCAGTATTGGCAGGGGAAAGGGTGGGGGAAGGAGGTGGTGTGCAGGGTGAAGGGAAGCAGGGGAAAAGTGGGGGAGGGGGCGAGAAGTAGATGTGGTTGATGGTCAGGGACTGATCCAGAACCGAACCCCGAGCATGTGGGACCTGTCAGTACCCAACGTCATCACATATACCTGACGTCCCCCACCCCCATCCTCTCTCTTTCTCTCAGTTCCCTGCATCTCCCCTACTCATTTCATCTTTCCAGTGTGCATGTGGTGGAGGGGAAAGGACACACGGTCGGGGGTGTGGGTTGGGGTGTGAGGGTAGGCGGGGGGAAAAAGGAGTGAAGTAGAGGAGGAAGAGGGGGGTATGAGAAAAGCCCTGCAGACAGTTATAAATGCCTGCCAAACTTTTTCCAATCAGACATCAACCAGGACGGGCGCCCCAACACCTCTCGTTGTAGCTGCTGCAGACTTTACACTGGTCTGTCCGACGAGGAAGCAGTGCCGTGCAAAGCAAGTTCACGATGCAATTGTTTTCCTCTGTTTGTTGGCAGCTGCTCTTTCTTGTTCATGGCTGCTTATCTTGTGAGTATTTTTTTTAAGTCATTCATTTTTTTTAACAAGATGCAAGGTACAGTCGATTAGTAAGCACACCTTCGGATAAGCAAACGATCTCATAATAAAGAGAAAAGCTGAAGAGAAAGTCTTTAAACTTAAGGAAAATTTAACATGTTTTGTCATTTTTTTTTTTTTTTAATCAGGCGGGGTGGGGGGGTGGGATGGGGTGGGGTTTGAGATGCACAGTTAATGCAGTCTTGTAATGTTTGAAAAATCAACTCATAAACCTACCTTCAAACGTGAAATTATGATCATGCTTTGGTCGTGTTGATGCTTGCTAAATACTGTATTCATCCAAATCCATGTAAACTCGAGAAAAGTTAAGTCGCCATTTCAGTTAAGCTCCCTTTTTTTTTAAAATCAAAAGATTTCACTGAAATTGGCCTACAGAGCCCCCCAAAAATTTAAAATGAATCAAAAGAAAATTAACACTTCATTAATCTTCATGGCTGAATGTTAATTGTTGATTAAAAAGAAATATAGAAGGTTTCGTTAAAGTGGAATCTATTAATGCCAAAAAAAAAGATGGACATCTGTGACTTTGAAAACTCTGTTTTCATAAACTCTCTCTCTCTTTTTGATTTCCATAATTTTCACTTTACAAACAGGTGCATTCCTGAAACCATTAACAAAAATTATAGAATCTGATTTTAACAGATGCTGATTAATGTATATCACGTAGACTGATTTTTGTTTTAATTTTACTTACTTTTTTATACATTAATTTCACAGAAAATACAAAAATGAAAGAGACACACTTCAAAAACCATGCAAGTTAAAATGTTTGTCTAAAATACATGAAATTTAACAAAATAGCCAATGAATAACCAAGCTACTTAAGGAATCAAAGGGGGAAAAGTAGAACTGTAGCGACTACCAAACAATACAATGTACTAAAGCTGTGTGTCAGAAGACCAATTAAAAAGTCACTTTTGGCGCACTTGTTCATGGCCATAGTAAACATAGCTGTTATACCTTAATAGATATACTGTGGTATATTAGAATTGGCAATTTTTGTTCCTTTATCTTTTCTTTTTTTTGTTTGTGGCCATCAGTTGTCAGACCAATGAAGCACCCTAAGGTGGGATTTTTTTCCTTAAGGCTAAAATCCACCTCTCTTCATTTCTTGATGCTTTCACACTGTCCTCTTCATCCACACAAAAAAAGCGTAAAAAAAAGAACGAGAACAATTTCCACGCTAGCTTTATTTTTTTTTTTTCCTTTTTTTTTTTTTTTTTTTAACTTCTCCTCCTGACACGAAAAACGCTCACGATGCAATGTGTGTATGCTTTCCAACGGATAGACATTCACTTGCTGAAGTTAGTGTTTTGTCGTTTAAACACATGGCGTCTGGGTTTATTCATGTTTTGGTGTGTGATGCACTGACCCATTCAAACTCTTATATCGATTATACACGTATATACTGCATAATAAGGAGTAACATTGCATCTACCATTAGCTCATAACTGTATATGGTCAAATACAAATGTTCGAAATCAAATGTCAAAAAAATTATCAATACATTCGTTCACACTCCAGTATCATAAGCCGTACACATAGCCAAACAGTCATCATGATCCAACAATATGTCATGCACGTCACTGGCCAGTCGTCTGCAGTCATCAGTCAGGTAGTTTCATGGGGTCAAAGTCAGTCACTAGGCTGTCAGAGTGTTTGGTCGGTCTGTCGATGTAGTTTTTTCGGTCCATACCCTTGGGCTGAGTTGGTCCCGTAGATCGATTTCTCTTGGGTGTTCCCGATCTGCTGCACTGAGGTGTCTGGAGGGACGTGAGGAGGGTGGACTGTCGGACAGTTTGGCCTGCGGCCTCTGTCATTGCTTCCAGCTGCCTTAGGACTGGCTGCCGACGGCGTGTCCTGGATGTCCGCCCGTCCCCCCTGACCGTCCTGCTTCTGCCATGCTGTCTGCCTGTCGACCCTGTCAACTGACAAACTGTATCACCACGCTTGTGACCTTTCTGTCTGCATTCTTTGCAGGCAATGTCATTCTGGCATTCTGATACATGATGGCTCTCTTCCAGGCATCGGGAGCATTTTACATAATTTTTGCCACTAGTTATTGTTCTTTGTGGTAAATTTTAGCTGTAAAGATACCGATTTTTCAACAGCTTCTCAAGAGGAGTGGAGGGAACAGTAATGAAAATAAATCACCGTCCTGTCAAAAACCTTGTCAGTTTTTGTTGCATCTCATCTCTTGCCCTATCATGTTTTACGCCGGACCAGAGCTCGCACCCTATCTTTGTCAGACAGTGCTCTGTTTCTGTATCAGCAACAGACAGAGGAATGTTGTCAATCCATACGTTTGTGGAGGGCTTTTCTTCTCCACTGTCCCTTGTGTAGCAGGAATGGATTGGTATTCGCCAGCAGAACAGTGGTGTCCCTAAAACGCATTCCTTTGACAAGGATGTCGGTGCGAGCCATCTGTGTAGCAGGATAGATTCGCCAAAGTCCTCTGATGTCCTGTGCGCTGAGAATGGTGTCCTGGCCGGAAACGCATTCTGCTGAAAGGCACATTTAGAGAACGGAAGGATGATGTTTATCTGAATCAGGAATGGCCTTCTGTTTTAAGAAGAATGGGCTTCACGTTGAAAAAGTCGCCGCCATTTCAATTGAAAAATGCGTTGGGGGAAAAAAAAACTCAGTCAGGAATTTGGCTAAGATCAAAGAGGGCGATGTGTCTGTGACTGTACAGAACGAGCGTCACTCACAGAAATCATTTATAAACGAAAAAAGTTAATTGTGAATGATATCTAAAAAAAAAACAACAACAAAAAAAACAAACAAACAAAAAAAAACCGCATCATTCCAAACAATGGTGTTTTATTGTTACAACTGACTTTGATTTTTTGCTCTTGTGTCCACAAAGCGTTACTATGCACATATCATCAAAATGCACGGCACCAGAACAGCAATACTTTAAGTCACAATCGATATTCTATTTGCCTTCAAGTTTGGTTGACTTGAGTGCAGTATTTAACAACCATTGTCCCTCCTTGCTTATTGGCAGATTGCTTTATCATTAGGGCATTTCTGGAGCAGGTTTGTCTTGATTCCACAGTTTTGCAGTGAGACATAATTGACGTTTTCTTGTTTGACGTAGAGTCTTTATCCTTTGGTGTAATTCAGGACTCAGCCCTAGGTCTTAACCTATTTTTATGCATACGGACGACCTGTATACACTCTTTTCCAGCCATTTCCTGATGATACGTAACTTTGACAGCTTTTTGCTATCCAATTGAAATCCATTATAACATACAAAACCTGCATAGCTGTATAGTTTCTGGTTAAGTGTCGGATGACTGAGAATCAACTGAAAGGTATTAATGAGGAAACTTAAGTCTTTTCCCATTCAACAAAACAGATCCCTTTTCCAACCATAACAAGCCCCACCTTGCCGCCCCATTCTGTCCCTAGACAAACATAAATTTACCATCAGCGACATGTCACTGGACAAGCATTAAGCTACCATCAGTGACATGTCACTGGACAAGCGTAAATTTACCATCAGTGACGTGTCACTGACAAGCATTAGGCTATCATCTGCAGGTCAGTCTTCACACAGCTTTCTGTCAGATATATTCCATCCATCACTCTCCGCATAATTACCGCATAGTAACACGTGTCTGTGTCTTGTCTAGACTAGATTAAGGGCAATATGGTGCTCGCCGGATGTCTTTAAAGATGAATAGATAAGCTGCAAAAAGAGTACAATTTCAGCAGCAAGGCCTATCCTCATGGCAAGAAAAAAGACTATATCATACCTCTTACCAGAGCCCTCGCATTCAGTACAAGCCTCTGACGCCTTTCTTCTTCTCAGATTCTTTTCCAGTTTACATTTCAAATCTTCTCTCTCTTCCCACCATCTCGACCATATCACTCACTGGCAAATTGCCTCACTTTGAGCATTTGAAAGACCCAGAGAAATACATTTAGAGAATGCACCGCCTTATTCCCTACCCCAAGACAATGAAACGTGCGGCCAAAAATCATTCACCACATTGGACGCATTTCAGAAAGCATTAACCTTCTCAGTCAATTACGTTTTCGACCTTCATTAATTCGTACAGATACTGATAACAGACATTTTCTTATTCGTGTATTATCAATACTATTGAGCAAATCTGAATGTATGTTGTAGGCTGCCTTTTTTTTTTACATTGGATTTGAATTGTTAATCTTATCAATTGTTGATGTGCCCTTTTTTTATCAAACGAGATTTATTTCATTGTGTGATGTGCCACCTTTATATCTTTTCACTTTTGGGTTTTTTTTGGTCTTTAATTGATTCTCAATGTTGGTTTTGGGATTTTATAGTGAGGTGAACATACCTGCATTGCGTTTAGAATGTCCTAGTGATTTTAGTTCATTGTTATTTCACTTTTACGTGTCTACTTTAAAATTGCAAAGCGCAGTGAGTATGCACATAGAGTCAGGAATCAAGCTATGTAAGTCCCCACATTAACAATACTACTACAGCATACTACTACTATTGTGCTGCTAAGCTGCTGCTGCTACTACTACTACTACTTCAATTATCATCATCATCATAATTGTTGCTATCATTATTATCATTAGCATCATCATTATCATCATCATCATCATCATCGTCATCGTCATCATCATCATCATCATCATCACCACCACAACCATCATTATTTTCACCATTCTTGTTCTTTTTCTTTTACATCTTTCCATTCTGTACTTGTTAAAGCTTATTTCTGTGCATTTTTTTCTTTGCTCTAGTGTTTTCCTTTTTTTCACTGCCAGGAAGTGTATCTATCTGCCGTACACAAACATCTCACTGTGAAACACTGTACATCAATATCCTCCTACACTACTTTCATGGAATTTCTCAATTTCTTTGGGGCCAGTAAAATTTTAATTCCAATTGATCTTTTTATTTTTACGTTCATTTTGCTGCCCCATTTTTTTGGAGAAGTTTCCTTTGCATCATCTTCTGTGAAAGTATCGTAATTTTGTTCTCCTTTTGACTAAACTAAGATTACTTAAGCATTTAAGAATGATCTACTTTCGAATTATTTTCAAAACATTTACTTGATGTGCTCAATAGAACATTTAAAAATGATTGCAGCACCTTGGAAAATGGTCTGCATACAGTATCTATAAATGACATTTTTATGTGACAAGACGCTTGACTGTCATCCTTACACAACTATCTTATATATCGTCCAGTTCATCTTAATTTAATGAAATATTACTTCATCTTTTTTTCTAACATTATTCTACTATTGATAGATATATAGATTTTTTTTGACAAAGCTTTCAGTTGAGTTTTAAGGTAAACCCTATAGGAATACATTTTGCATTCTTGTAACTTATCACTTCAAGACGAGTTTTGTTCCCTAGACTATTTTACATAAGATTTTCTGGTCCTCCTGATAGATTCGATTTTGTTTGTACTGTGGGCATGTGTGAAACAGCTGAATCCACACTGCAGAGAGTTTGTGTTTTCGCTGTAAAAGCTTATCTTTCCATGATGCTTTACTCTGGGATGGTTTCATGAACAGTTGACAATGCAACAACCTGTGTTTTTGTCTGCAGCTGCATGTGACCGTTACGAACCAAGGCACTACATCTGCTGTGTAGGGGACGGCTTTGGTATAAAACACATTAACAGTACCAATGTCTGCTGTAGCTCTTCGGCTTACAACAACAACACTTACTTCTGCTGTGGTTCAGTCGCCTACTTCAAACAAAAATTCAGTTGTTGTGGAACGAAGGCCTACCACGTCAATACCCAAATTTGCTGTGACGGAAAGGTGTATTCGAAATGGATAAAGGACTCTTGCTAATACTTTCAGCGACAAGGGTTTCCCAAGTTCCAGCAACGTGCCAGAGCCTGCTAATTTATTTGTAATCTCTTTGTGTATTTTGAGCCACCCTGTTTAAAGGGTCATCACCCCAATTTGCTGTGACGGAAAGGTGTATTCGAAATGGATAAAGGACTCTTGCTAATACTTTCAGTGACAAGGGCTTCCCAAGTTCCAGCAACATGTCAGAGCCCGCTAATTTATTTGTAATATCTCTTTTGTATTTTGAGTCACCCTGTTCAAAGGCTCGTCACCTCCTCGTTTGCAAAGCAGTGCTCTCACTCCCGTGAGTAAAATAAAACAGAGTGTAGTTTAAAAGCTGCAGTGTTCTTTTTATTGCTCACTGTAGAACAGTAGCTTCCCAAGTTCCTTGAACTGGTGCAGAAATGCAGTATTTGACTTGTTGAAGGTTACTGCCTCGTGAGCACTGGAAGGGACGAGGGAGACCATACACACACACACACACACACACACACACACACACACACACACACACACACACACACACACACACTCACATACACACACACATACACACACACACACACACACACACACACACACACACACACACACACACACACACACATATATATATATATATATATATTCCCTCAATTTTATGTTTCCATTTTCTTCATCTTCAACCCCCTCCTCCCTTTTTTTAAAGTTCAAATCTTTGCCAAGCCATTACTATAATGACAGAACAAATGTTAGCCTATACATATTTACATACATACATACATACATATATATATATCTATATATCTATATATATATATATATATATATATATATATATATATACATATATATATATATATATATATAGAGAGAGAGAGAGAGAGAGAGAGAGAGAGTACATTACATCATGTAAACCATCAGTATGTGTTATTCAGTAGTTCAAAAGAAGGTTAAAAAGATGGAAATTCCCATAGCCTGTCAGCCATTGGCGCAGTGAACTGTCAGAGTTTCACCATGTGTATGGCACAGCATGATGGACAGCGTCACCCATGCCCTCCTTCAGACGCCTTAACCTTCCCTGAACTGAATCAGGTGCCCATTTCCCACTGGGTGAACAAACGCTCTGACCATTTGAGAATGGGCACCCTCTATTTCATCAAATTAAAGATGTATAGGATCATTCTTAAGCATTTTCAGTATAACATTGCCACCTCAAAGTCTCTTATTTCTCAGATCTGAACACAGGAATAAACCTTTCATTTTCAAGAAAAATCTTCAGGCTCAGGATCAGGATTTGGGGAGTTGTTATATATACAACGTAGCCAATTTTGGCTTCTTATCCCCCTTCAGAGTTTTTTTTGTTTGTTTTTTTTTTTCTTTGTTATTGGTCAGGTCGTTGACGAGCTCAATCATTTTTTTTTATCCATCAAAATCGTACTTCGTATTTTGTCAACTCCTGTTTATCTATGAGGTTCTTAAAAGTATTAATACTAGATGCGCGTTTGCATATTGTTGTTAGTTTGTTCCAATAATTTGTGTTACTCTGTTACTAGATGTAAACTTATTTAAATTTGTTCTGGAATATCGTTTGAATATTTTGTTCTGTACTGTTTCTTGTAGTAACTACCTTTGGAGTTCAAAAAAGCATGCTTTGTGAACATCGTCAAACCCATAGAATATTTTGTACGTCTGTATCAAGTCCCCTCTTACTCTTCTTGCTTAAGTGATGGTAGCTGTAAGCACTTTAATCTTTCTTGGTATGAATAATCTTTTATGCCTGTAAATCAACTTTGTTGCTTTTCTTTGAACCCGTTCTAAGGCTTGTGACTGCTTTATTTGCATTGAGTTCCATATGGTGTTGCCATATTCTAGGATAATAATATAACTAATGTTTGATATAACTGTTAAAAAAAGTAACCTTGTCTATGAATGTTAATGCTATTTTTATTATCCCCATCATTCTGTTAGCTTTGTTTATACTATTTGTTACATGTTTGTCAAATGATACATTTTTGTCAAATGGTACACCTAGATCTTTTTCCTCATCACATTTTGATACTTTTATTTATTTGTCTCCAAATTTCATCATGTACTCTTTCTCTGGTTTGATTTTCCAATATGAAGTACTTTACATTTGGGGGCATTAAAATATAGATTCCGTGTGTATGAACATTTACAAATGTTTCAATATCTTTTTGTAAATCCTGATACATTTTTTGGAGAGTTGTATAATTCTATGTCATCTGCAAAAAACTTACAGTTCTCACAGGAGATCATTTACGAAGAAAGTAAATAGTATAGGTCCTAATATATACTACTTGGGGTATACCACTTATAACATCTGCTCTACCAAAGAAGGAACTACCAATCCTAACTCTCTGGGTTCTTTTTGTCATAAAGTCCCTTATCCTAACCAAGTGTGTTTCCTGTTATTTCCATAAGCTTCTAATTTCTTCAGTAGTCCTTCACATAGTATAGAGTCAAATGCTTTTCTGAAATCTGAGTAATAAAAACATCAAGTAAACGGAAGTAACGCCATGTTATGGGTGTGATGTACAACCTTTATGTTTTCACTTTTGTTTTCCTGCCTTTTATTAATTCTCAATGTTGGTTTTCGTAAAGTGAACATACCTGCATAGAATGTCCTAATGATTTTAGTTCATTGTTATTTCACTTTTACATGTCTACTTTAAATTGCAAAGCGCAGTGAGTATGCTCATAGAGTCAGGAATCATGCTATGTAAGTCCCTTCATTATCATTCACTACTACTACTACTACTACTACTACTACTACTACTACTATCATCATCATCATCATTATTATTGTTGCTATCATTATTATCATTAACATCATCATCATCTTCTACATCAGCATCATCACCACAACCCTCATCAAGACCACCATTCTTCTTCTTTTTCTTTTTTTTCTCTTTCTCCTTCCCTTTCTCCTTCTTGTTAAAGCATATCCTCTGTACTTTTTTTTTTTTCTTTTCTATTCCCCCCCCCCCCTTTTTTTTTTCACTGCCAGGAAGTGTATCTATCAGCCGTACACACGTCAAACATCGCACCGTGAACCCTGTGCATTAATCTTCTTCTTGATATATTTTCATGGAATTTCTCAAATCATTGGGGCCACTAAAATTGTTTTTATTCCAATCGATCTTTTTATTTTTACTTTCCTTTTACTGCCCCATTTTGGGGAGAAGTTTTCTTTTGCACCATCTTCTGTAAAAGTGTTGTTCTCCTTTTGACTAAACTAAGATTACTTAAGCATTTAAGAATGACTAGCTTTCGAATTGTTTTCAAAACATTTATTTGATGTGCTCAATAGAATTAATGAAAAATAAATTTCAGCAAACTTGGAAAAATGGTCTGTATACAGTATCTATAAATGACATTGTCATGTGACAAGACGCTTGACTGCCATCCTTACACAGATATCTGATATGTCGTGCAATTCATCTTGATTTAATGATGTATCACTTCATTTTTTTTTTCTATGATTGTTTTACTATTCATTCATGTCATTCATGCCTATCGCCCCCGGTGATATACTATTATTACTATTATTATTATTATTTCACTATTATTAGATGTATAGTTGTTGTTGTTGTTTGTTGTTGTTGTGTGTGTGTGTGTTTTTAAAGCTTTCTGCTGAGTTTTAAGGTAAACCCTATAGGAATACATTTTGCATTCTTGGAACTTATCACTTCAAGACGAGTTTTTTCTTCCCTGGACTATTTTACATACTATTTTTTTCTTGTCGTTCTGACAAATTCGATTTTGTTTGTACTGTGGCATGCAGAAATTTTGTGCTTTCGCCATTAAAGCTTCAATTTCCACGCTACTTTACTCTGGGATGGTTTCATGATCAGCTGACAATGCAACAACCTGTGTCTTTTGCCTGCAGTTTATTGTGGCCGTTTCGACCCCAAAACCCACATATGCTGTAACGGACATGTGAGGCCCGAAAACCGTCGACAATGCTTGCTGTGGAAAATGGGCATACAACACTTCAGTTCTCATCTGCTGCGGCGGAACTCTGCACTGGAAGGCAAAAAGCAAATGTTGCGGAACAAAGGCTACATCACTGAGACCTACATTTGCTGTGTACGGAAAGGTGTACGCGAAATGGAGGAAGGGATCTTGTTAATACAGTCAGCGGCAAGGGCTTCCCAAGTTCCAGCAATGTGTCAGAACCCGCTGATTTTTATTTTATTTTTTTTTTTGTAGTCACCCTGTTTAAAGGCTCGTCACCTCGTCATTTGCAAAGCAATGCTCTCACTCCTCAAGCATAGGCTCAAAGATTGTCCCTTACATTTTATACTGTTTGCGTAATGTTTTTAGTTTTCAACAACTTTTTTTTCTCTCTCTACACTTTCGTTTTGTTTAATTCTACTACCTTTCGCTGGCTGCTTTGGGGGTGCTGTTGGATTTCTTTTTCGAACCCTTGGCGGTCGGAACACCACAGAATTATGGACTGTGGTGTGTCTCTATCTGACGCCAAGAGCACAGACACAGTCAGCCGTGTCTCCCTGATGAGTCCGATCCAGCGGACGAAAGGCCTCGGAGCAGGCGATACATATAGATCTGTCTTCGAGAGAGATTGCAATAGTTTCCTCATGCAGCTAGTGAAGGGTAGTTCAAAAGAAGTTAAAAAGATGAAAATTCCCAAAGCCTGTCAGCCATTGGCGCAGTGAACTGTCAGAGTTCCACCGTGTGTATGGCACAGCATGATGGACAGCGTCACCCACCCCTCCTTCAGACGCCTTAACCTTCCCTGAACTGAACCAGGTGCCAATTTCCCACTGGGTGAACAAACGCTCTGACCATTTGAGAATGGGCACCCTCTATTTCATCAATTACAGATGTATAGAATCATTCTTAAGCATTTTCAGGATAACATTGCCACCTCAAAGTCTCTTATTTCTTAGATCTGAACACAGGAATAAACATTTCATTAAAAAAAAATCTTCAGGATCATGATTTGGGAGTTGTTATATGTACAACATAGCCAATGTTGGCTTTTTATGTCCCTTCACATTTCATCCCTTTTTTGTTGTTAGTCAGGTCGTTGACTAGCTCAATCATTTTTATCCATCAAATTCGTATTCCGTTTTTGTCAATAACTCATGTTTATCTGTAAGGTTCTTAAAAGTATTTCATACTAGGCGCACGATTAATATTGTTTGGTAGTTTATTCCAATAATTTGGTACTCTGTTACTAAATGTAAACTTTCTTGATTTTTTTTTTCTGGAATATCGTTTAAATATTGTGTCTGTACTGTTTCTTTTAATGTCTACCTTTGGGGTATGGCTTGTGACTGCTTCATTTGCACCGAGTTCCATAAAGTGTTGCCATATTCTAGGATAGGTCTAACGTATGTTTTATATATTCGTAAAAAAGTAACTTCATCCATAAATGCAATTGTTCTTTTTATTATACCCATCATTCTGTTAGCTTTGTTTATACTATTCGTTGCATGTTTTGTAAATGATAATTTTTTTGTCAAATGATGCACCTAGATCTTTTTCCTCATCACAGTTTGGTACTTTTATTTCTTTGTCTCCGATTTTCATTATAATACTCTTTCTCTGAGTTTGATTTTCCAGTATGAAGTACTTTGCTTTTGGGGACATTGAAATATAGATTCCATGTGTCTGAACATTTTACTAATGTTTCAGTATCTTTTCGTAAAACCTGATAGAACCAATATCTTTTCGCAAATCCTGATAGAATTTTGGAGAGTTGTATAATTATCTGTTATCTGCAAAAAATGTACATGTACTCTTCAGTTCGCAAGGGAGATCATTTATGAATAAAGTAAATAGTATAGGTCCTAATATACTACCGTATGGTATACCACTTAAAACATCTGCTCTACCAGAGAGGAACTACCAGTCCTAACCCTCTGGGTTCCTTTTGTCAGAAAGTCCCTTATCCAACCAAGTGTGTTTCCTGCTATTCCATAAGATTCCCATTTCTTCAGTAGTCTTTCATGTGGTACAGGGTCAATGCTTTCCTGAAATCTAAATATAATACATCTCTTTGTTTTCTCCCTTATCTATATCTTTTTCAAAGTCCTCCATCACTTCCAGAAGTTGAGTCAAACACGACCTGTTTTTATGGAATTCATGTTGGCATCCAGCATACAGTTTATTATCAGTCATATGCTTAACAAAGCCTCTTATATCAATGATTCTATAATTGTACGTATGATACGTGTTAAGCTCACTGGCTTGTAATTCCCTGGGTCTGTTCTTGTTCCTTTTTCTAAAATTTGGTGTAACTGTTGTTCTTTTCCAGTCGGTGGACAGTCTTCTCCTCAACTGATTTATCAAATAGTATGTATAACGGGAGTGCAATCTATTCACTCAGCTCTTTCAGCATTTTTGAAGAAATGGCATCAGGACTACAAGCTTTGTTTGGATTTAGAATTTGAAGTTTCCTTATTATAGCTTCCACTGAAATGTCTGCACTATCAAAAATCGTACCATTTGACTTCGAAGCTACACTAAGAATGGGCACAGTACTCATATTTTCTTTTGTAAAAACACTAAGAAAAAAATGAATTCAAAAATATCCGCTTTCCCACTATTTGTTTCTATTGTGTTTCCATCTTTAGTTACTAAAGGACTCACTCCTGATTTCATTTTGGTTTTTGATTGTACATATCTCTATAAAGCTTTAGGGTTATCTTTACATTCATGTCACAGTTTCTTTTCGAATTCTTTTTTCACTTCCGTTACTTTTTTATTACATACATTAGGTGCTTGTATATTTTTTCGATAGTCTCTCCTTCGCTTGGTAACCAGGAACGTTTAGTACAATTTACGTTTCTTTCTTCTTTTTTTTTTTTTTTTTTTTTTTTACAAATTTCATTGTAGTTGCATTCATCCACATTGGTTTCTCTGTGTGTGTGTGTGTGTGTGTGTGTGTGTGTGTGTGTGTGTGTGTGTGTGTGTGTGTGTGTGTGTGGTTTGTTTGTTCTGGGACATTCTTTTGTATCTTAGAATGTCGAATGGTTTTTATTTCATTCCAACATTGTTCAACACTGAGTTCATTAATGTTTGCCAGCCTATCATCTTCATTTCTTGTCTCATTTGTTGAAAGGTCGCTTTCTTGGATTCATCTGATTGCTTGGGGTCTTCGTATTCCTGGTCATCACCATGCACTTTGAGAACATAAGAACGTCATGGCCACTTTTAATATAGGCGTTATATCTTCTATATCTGATATATTGTTTTCATTGTTAACTATTACTAAATACAGTGTATTAGCTTTCTGTCCATCACTTTGCCTTGTTTGTTTTACTGCTTGAGTCAAGAAAGCGTCTTGTAAACAGCTTATAAATTTGTGTCCTCTTTCACCAGAACATGTACTTTCCAGTTGATATCTGGGAAGTTAAAATCACCTGTAATGCAGGCAACATCAAACTGCTTTAGTCTTTGCTCACACAACAGATCAAACATTCAATCTTCATTGTTAATTGTCGTACTTGGGCTTTTCTGTATAGTTCCAATCAGTATCTTTTGTCTACCTTTAGTTGAAGGTAATCCACAAGCTTTCTTAAAAGTTGTTTTTTTTTCCAATAGTGTGTGTTCTTTAGCATTTATAGTATCCTTAACAAACATTACTATGCCTCTTTTTGTGTTTTTCATGAAATAATAGTTCATAGCCTGGAATTGAATATTCTAGTAAGTGTACTTCTTTCTGTTTTGTTCTTGTTGTTGTTTGTTTGTTTTTTTTTTTGTTTTGTTTCGTTTTTTTTCCCTATGGATTCTGTTACTGTAATATGTGGTTTACTTTTTTCTATCAAATCAAGTCGTTCATCTTTCTTGTTTAGAAAACTATCTGCGTTGGTATACAAAAATTAAAAAGAAACTTTTTGTGCAGTTTAACATTAACAAACAACTACTTTTCACAACTACGTACACGGTCTTGTGCCTCGAGGTTATGTCATTTCTTTCCTTTGTCTCTCTGGCCAGGCCAAGTTTTCCATTGGCCATTGACGATCTTCCCACCTCTGATATCAATATCTCTTTCCCTTCTCTATTCTCTGTCGGAGCTCTTCCCTCAGTTCTTTTTTGTTCTTTTCTCTTTCTGATGGTGTGTAGTCTTGATTGGTGTACATCTTTTCTTTCTGGTCAGGCATTCCTTGGTTTAGTTTTTTTTTTCCGAGAGGTTCTCAGAATCTCCTTCTTTGCCTCAGTTGAGCAGACTTTGACCTTAACAAGCCTAGGTTTGAACCCTAAGTTGAAGTTTCCAAGTCTCATTGGTTCTTTGACAGTATCTTCTTTCATTTTCAGGCAGATCTTCTTCACAAATTTCTTAATCTTTGACAAGTCCTCTTTAACTCTTTCTTCTCTATCCTCGCCACTGATTTCTGGGATGTGTGTGAGAATCAGGTTTAGCTCTCTTTTTTCTTTCTCAACCTTCTCTACCCTCAGTTTTGTCACCTTTTTCTCTACGACCTCCTCTATCTTCTCTTGCAGAGCCTTCCCGCTACACTCTTCCTCCAGTCTTTCCAGCCTTTCATCTACTTTTTAGAACAGCCTGATCAGTCTGTCTGTTGTTGTTTCCATTTCAGTTTTCTTTTCCCCCTCCCCTGTATAGCCATTTCGACAGATCCATTCGATCCCTTCAAGCTCAGTGTTCTCACTCAGCTGAAGTCCCGGTCTGTGAGTGACGTACATTCTCTGTGACACCACTGTCTGCAATCAAGACACTGGATGCTCATTTGGTCTTCTACCCCCACCTCACATTTCAGACAAATGAAGATTTTTTCCCCTTTCCTCCAAGTGCACTCCCACTTTCAGGTTTTTTCTCCATCTCTTTGCCAGTTTCTCCTGTCTTTCTCACTCCCACCAGTTGATCCTTCAGTGCTAGTCCTTCCCCCTCTCCTAGAATTTTGTTTTGACATAGTGTTTTTTTAAGGAACTATCACTTCTTTGTTTTGATTATGTTTTGATAATAACTCTTTTCAGTTAACCTTACCTGTTCGCACAAAAACCTGAACATCACGCTGCTACGTTAGTATTCGAATCAAAACAAAGCCACCATTTTTGTATGTCAATCAGTGCAGTGAGTACCAAGTTGAAAGAAACCTCTCTTCTCTGGATGGTTTTACTGTGACAATAGTTGTCATCATCAAAATTCAATTCAGCACAATATTGCCATTATACACAGGTTTTGATGTCCCTGGACCAAAACTTCTGTATTAAACAGAATAAGAAATCAGACCAAATCGGTAGAAAACACTGCTGAGTTAGCCTTGACCTTGACCTTGAACTTGAATCTGGATGAAGATGGTGGTGATAATGATGAGGAAAGTCAGCCAGCCTATTGTGGTACAAAGTTTCATATTCATTCTTGTGTGAGTGCACCATTGTTTACACTGCCAGTTTACACAGCTGTGAGCTGTCCAGACATGAAGGGTGAAAATGCCTGTTTAGTCCCGCCATGCTCTCAACAGACTTGAATGGATGCACACGGATGCACACTCTGCCTCGTGGATGAACACATGCCTGTTCACTGTGACATGCACCTGTTTGTGTGACATGCACGTGCTGTCACCCAACTCAGTCGCGTGAAAATTCTGAATGTTACCGTGCTTACCTGCATGTGGGCACTAATTCACTGTCTTTCTCTTACACAACCTTCTCACTGTATTTAACGTGAGATTCGTTACTTGAGATATACACTGTCAGGAACAAACATGTAGATATATTGCTTGTGGTACACCCTGTATACAACCAACGTGTAGATGTGTTGCTTGTGGTACACATTGTCTACAACGAACATGCAGATGTATTGCTTGTGATACAGTACAACCAATGTGCAAAATGAGAGAGCGATAGTGTGGTCCTCTGCTTGGTGGCAGATAAGTACAAGCTGTTTTGAGCGCAGTTTCTGTCTGACTTGGAAAGGACACAGTGCACTTTACACACACACACACACACACACACACACACACACACACACACACACACTTTTTTTGTTTGTTTGTTTGTGTGTTTTTGATATTCATTGTTTACTGATTCCTTTGCTTTTCTCTCTGTTTTGTTTGTTTGCTTCTTTGATTGTTTCTTTGGCACAGTTTATCTTCATCAAGAATGAATAAACTATCGTTTTATTCCCTTACAAATGGACTCAATCGTTTGTGGACACCGAGAGATTCTAAACACATGAAGTCGTTTCAATGTGCATACACTCTCTCTCTCTCTCTCTCTCTCTCTCTCTCTCTGTTCAGGTGTGCACACACCCTCTCTTTGTCTCTCTCTCTCTCTCTCTCTCTCTCTCTCTCTCTCTCTCACTCACACACACACACACACACACACACACACACACACAGAGAAAGAGAGAGAGAGAGAGAATCAGTCCAAAGTTTCACAATTTATTCCTGTAAAATATTTGTGTTTGGGGCATGGAGGATAAATTCGTTTAACAAAATATTATCATAAACCAACCTTCTGATTAAATGCTTCACGAACGAAGATAAAACCATTCAGCAGGTGGACACAATCAAATAATAATTCCTCACTTGATAGGCTTAACTTATTTTAACAGAATAGGCTTGTTTGAATTCAAAGGATTCCAACCTGAAAACGTTAATTCAACAGAAAGACATTTTGGGAGAAAAACCGTGTTTTGACTTTAAAAAAGATACCTTAGACTTCCAAAAATAAAATGGAACGCATCACCATATCAAAAGACAGGCTTGCTTTGCTTTCCCTTGAAATTTCCCTACATAATATCCAGTTCACTTTCGGGTTCATAACAAATGCATATATAGCTGTATGATTTTAGTTTTTTCATTAACTAATTTCCTTACCACACTTTTTTTTTCGTTTTACTTTTCAATCCTTTGCTTGCTGTTTTGGGTGCTGTTGGATTCCGTTTCGGAACCCCTGGTAGTGAGAATACCATAGAATTATAGACTGTGGTATATCTCTGTTTGCTGCCAAAGGAGAACAGAAACAATCAGTCCTGGCTTACTGACGAGTCCGATCCTGTGGACGAAAGGCCTCAGAGCAGGTGAAATTAATAGCTCTGTCTTCAAAATTGGTCACAATGGTCCCTATGTGCTGCAAGTGAAGATATATATATATATATATATATATATATATATATATATATATATATGTGTGTGTGTGTGTGTGTGTGTGTGTGTGTGTGTGTGTGTCTTTGACTTTTTATCCTCATATTTTTTCCTCCACCTGAATTATGTGTTATGTATACATACATATTCTATCCCGGACATGTGTTTATACTTCTGTAGATTTCACGACTACCACGCCATTCATTCTTGTACTTTGTTGGAGTGAATCAGTTACACTAATCTGAGAAAATTTGAAATTTCCCAAGCTTCTACGATCAAAGTCACTTTAGTTTAAGAATTCTGTAGGCCTATATGGCGACTTCATGGTGATTATCATTAATTGTACAAAATCTGACGCAAATGAGTAAAATATTCCACCGAATTTTCATCATTAAATAAATCAGATAAACCCCACTTTCTTACAACATCACAGGAGTCAATGTACCTTTATGGAATCCAAACAAATTGATTCTTGAATATAACCTGCTACCATTCAAGATCATGTAAAATTTTACACTTCCGTATCTCATAACCATAAAATAAGACGAGAACGACGCATACCATAGAAAGGTGCAGTATGGTATTGAAAAGTCTTGGTTTCTAGGTGTCTGTAATAACGAAACAGTTTACTGAGCTCTATCACCATTAAATTCTTTCCCTTTAAAAACATTCGTCATTTTACAAAATTAACTCCTGAATATCTGAACATGATCATAATATCTAAGTGTTTATATAGTCGTATGCCTATAACGAATGAAAAAATCAACAATTTACTTTTACTCCCGTTCACATCAAATTTCCAATACATTGTTGATCTCAAGCTCTACAAGACTGACCTTTGTTCGACGTCAGATGAGTGTCATCCTTTTTTCTTTTTTGATTTTTTCAGTCTGATATCAAATTCCTTTGTAATCCGCATAAAGTAAAAGTAAACACTTCAGATAAGAATTGAAATGGAAATTCAAATTTAAGTGTGTGTGTGTGTGTGTGTGTGTGTGTGTGTGTGTGTGTGTGTGTGTGTGTGTGTGTGTGTGTGTGTGTGTGTGTGTGTGTGTGTATGTGTGTCTCTCTCTCTCTCTGTCTCTCTATCTGCTCTCTCTCTCTCTCTCTCTCTCTCTCTCTCTCTCTCTCTCTCTCTGCTTGTGTGTGCATAAATGCCTTTGTGTGTGCACGTTTATCTCTGTACGTGTTCCTTCACGCATGTGCAACCTATAAGTGTAAGTGGGCACAACAGTGCATATGTATGTGTGTATGTATGCTGTGCAGTGTGTGATATATTTCTATCATCATCTTTCGCTCCCTACTGGAGTTTCCTGGATTCACTCTGCCTACAAGTCCACCAGCTAACCAAGCAGAAAATATTAACTGCGCAGTCTGAGGCGGGGTCTTTCCCATGATGAAGTGCCTTGCTAAGTCATACACATCCTTGACTTGCCACTGTTTATCCATCCGGATCCAGGACTTTGTTGCTACCAGGACATAACTATACAAATCAGAAAGCGCATGCTCGCATGAATGTTGTCCCAGTTCTGTGTGACAGAATGTCAGCTGGCATGAATCCTTGTTCTGTGAGACAGAATGCCAGCTGGCATGAATCCTTGTTCTGTGAGACAGAATGTCAGCTGTCACGAATCCTTGTTCTGTGAGACAGAATGTCAGCTGTCATGAATCCTTGTTCTGTGAGACAGAATGTCAGCTGTCATGACTCTCGCCCCAGTTCTGCACTAGAACGAATCAGTATCAGCATCAAATAATTTCTCCACAGCATTCTCCTCTAACAATTCGATTCAAATATCAAAGTCAAACGTTTCATACTATGGTGTATGTTGAGGAGGTAGTTGATCATATACACATGATACATTTTTTTATAGAAACCAAAAGAATCTTTGCCAAGACTGGTAGTAATAAATCTGTTTCATTCTGTGCGAGACATGAGGGATCCAAGATTGATCAATAAGACCAATTACCCCCCCCCCCCCCCCCCGCCCCCTTTCCCCCGAACACGTTCAATGACGCGTACGTTAAACTGCAAGCTTTACAAATAAGTTGTGATTCTTTCACAAACATGTGATTTGAATTTCTCAGCAAAGGCAGGCACAAAAAAAAGAAGAAATAAAGTTTATGACAAGTGGTATCATTCAATTTGGAAAACAAACCACACACATCTCAATGAAAATAAAGAAAAAAGAAAACTTAAATGAATTTGTCAGTAAAAATTCCACTTTACATAAAAGAAACATTTTTTACCAACCCTGTTGTCTCTCTCTCTCTCTCTCTCTCTCTCTCTCTCTGCATTCACACAAATACGTCAGACCCCCATCGTACCTCCCTCCAGTAAGTGCTTCACCACCTGCACCATCCTTTGCATTCCTGGGGACACCTTCCTCTCCACCCTCGCTGACAACCCCTGTCACTCCATACATCATGCTGTCACTGTCACAAGTCGTGTCGCCACGCGCTTCGATTGCACTCACGCCGTCCGCCTCGCTGTCATCACCTCTCGCCACACTGCTAACAGTCATATCACGAAGTCGTGCTGCTGTCACACTGCACACCACCCTCTCGTTGTTTGGGGGGTTTTTATTTTTATTTTTTTTTATCCTTTTTTTCCCCTTTTTTTCCCCAGTATTGGCAGGGAAAAGGGTGGGGGAAGGAGGTGGTGTGCAGGGTGAAGGGAAGCGGGGAGAAAGTAGGGGAGGGGGCAAGAGGTAGATGTGGTTGAAGGTCAAGGACTGATCCAGAACCCCGAGCATGTGGGACCCGTCAGTACCAACGTCATCACATATACCTGACGTCCCCCACCCCATCCTCTCTCTCTCAGTCCCTGCATCTCCCCTACTCGTTCATCTGTTGGACAAACTGTTGGGGTGTGGGTGGGTGTGGGGGTAGGCTGACGGAAAGGAGTGAAGTAGAGGAGGAGAGGGGAGGGTATGAGAAAAGCCTGCAGAGAATATAAATGACTGCCGCTGTTTTCCCATCAGACATCAACCAGGACTGCGCCCCAACACTCTTGTTGTAGCTGCTCCAGGCTTTACACTGGTCGTTGACGAGGAAGCAAGTTCACGATGCGTTTGTTCCTCTGTTTGTTGGCAGCTGCTCTTGTTCATGGCTGTTTATCTTGTGAGTATTTTTTTTAATTCATTCATTTCTCAACAAGATGCAAGGTACAGTCGATTAGTAAGCATACATTCGAATAAGCAAACGATCTAATAATAAAAGATAAAAGACGAAGAGAATAGTCTTTAAACATTAAGGGAAATTTAACATGTTTTGTGATTGTTTTTTGTAATCAGGGGGAGGGAGGGGGTGAGATGCACAGTTAACGCAGGCTTGTAATGTTTGAAAATCAACTCATAAACTACCTTCAAACGTGAAATTATTATCTTGATTTCTTGTTGATGCTTGCTAACTACAGTATTCATCAATGCAAACTCGAGAAAAGTTAAGTCGTCATTTCAGTTAAGCTCCTTTTTTTTTAATCAAAAGATTTCACTGAAATGGCCTACAGAGCCCCAAAATTTAAAATGACGCAAAGAAAATTAACACTTCATTAATCGTCAGGGCTGAATGTTGATTGTTGATTAAAAAGAAATAGAGAAGGTTTCGTTAAAGTGGAATCTATTAATGCCAGGAAGAAAGGATGGACATCTATGACTTTGAAAACTGTTTCATAAACTCTCTCTCTCTCTCTCTCTCTCTCTCTCTCTCTCTCTCTCTCTCTCTCTCTCTCTCTCTCTCTCTCTCTCTCTCTCTCTCTCTCTCTCTCTCTCTCTCTCTCTCTCTCTCTCTCTCTCTCTCTATTTGATTTCCATAATTTTCACTCTACAAACAGGTGCATTCCTGAAAATCATTACAAAAATTAGAATCTAATTTTAACAGAAGTAGATTAACGTGTACCATGTAGACTGATTTTTGTTTTTATTTTTTTCTGAACTTTTAAACATTAATTTCACAGAAAATACAAAATGAAAGAGACACGCTTCAAACACCATTCAAATCAGAATGTTTGTCTAAAATACATGAAATTAAACAAATAACCAATGAATAACCAAGCAACTGACTAAGGAATCAAAGGGAATCAAAGCTAGAACTGTAGCGACTACCAAACAATTCAATGTACTAAAGCTGTGTGTCAGAGACCAATTAAAAAGTAATTTTTGGCCTACTTGTTCATAGCCATAGTAACATACAGCTGTGAAACCTTAATGGATATACTGTTGCATGTCAGAATTGACAATTTTTGTTCCTTTTTTTTTTTTTTTTTTTTGTGGCATCAGTTGTCAGATCAATGGAGCACCTAAGGTGGGATTATTTTTTTCTGTAAGGCCAAAATCCACCTCTTCATTTCTTGATGCTTCACACTGTCCTCTTCATCCACACAAAAAAGAAAACCCAACAAAACAAAAAAAAAAAAAAAGAACGAGAACAATTTCCACAGCTAGCTTTATTTTTTCCTTTTTTTTTTTTTTTTTTTTAACTTCTCCTCCTGACACACGCTCACGATGCAATGTGTGTATGCTTTCCAACGGATAGACATTCACTTGCTGAAGTTAGTGTGTTTTGTCGTTTACACACATGGCGTCTGGGTTATTCATGTTTTGGTGTCTGATGCACTGACCCATTCAAACTCTTATATCGATTATACACGTATAACCTGCATAATAAGGAGTAACATTGCATCTACCATTAGCTCATAACTGTATATGGTCAAATACAAATGTTCGAAATCAAATGTCAAAAATTATCAATGCATTCGTTCACACTCCAGTATCATAAGCCGTACACATAGCCAAACCGTCATCATGAGTCAAACAATATGTCATGACGTCACTGCCAGTCGTCTGCAGTCATTCAGTCAGGTAGTTTCATGGGGTCAAAGTCAGTCACTAGGCTGTCAGAGTGTTGGTCATTCTGTCGATGTAGTTTTTTGGTCCATACCCTTGGGCTGAGTTGGTCCGTAGATCGATTTTCTCTTGTGTTCCCGATCTGCTGCACTGAGGTGTCTGGAGGGACGTGAGGAGGGTGGACTGTCGGACAGTTGGCCGGCCTCTGTCATTGCTTCCAGCTGTCTTAGGACTGGCTGCCGACGGCGTGTCCTGGATGTCCGCCCGTCCCCCCTGACCGTCCTGCTTCTGCCATGCTGTCTGCCTGTCGACCTGTCAACTGACAAACTGTATCACCACGCTTGTGACCTTTCTGTCTGCATTCTTTGCAGGCAATGTCATTCTGGCATTCTGATACACATGATGGCTCTCTTCCAGGCATCGGGAGCATTTTACATAATTTTTGCCACTAGTTATTGTTCTTTGTGGTAAATTTTAGCTGTAAAGATACCGATTTTCAACAGCTTCTCAAGAGGAGTGGAGGGAACAGTAATGAAAATAAATCACCGTCCTGTCAAAAACCTTGTCAGTTTGTTGTCAGCATCTCTTGCCCTATCATGTTTTACGCCGGACCAGAGCTCGCACCCTATCTTTGTCAGACAGTGCTCTGTTTCTGTATCAGCAACAGACAGGAATGTTGTCAATCCATACGTTTGTGGAGGGCTTTTCTTCTCCACTGTCCTTGTGTAGCAGGAATGGATTGGTATTCGCCAGCAGAACAGTGGTGTCCCTAAAACGCATTCCTTTGACAAGGATGTCGGTGCGAGCCATCTGTGTAGCAGGATAGATTCGCCAAAGTCCTCTGATGTCCTGTGCGCCGAGAATGGTGTCCTGGCCGGAAACGCATTCTGCTGAAAGGCACATTTTAGAGAACGGAAGGATGATGTTTATCTGAATCAGGAATGGCCTTCTGTTTTAAGAAGAATGGCTTCACGGTTGAAAAAGTCGCCGCCATTTCAATTGAAAAATGCGTTTGGGGAAAAAAAAAACTCAGTCAGGAATTTGGCTAAGATCAAAGAGGGCGATGTGTCTGTGACTGTACAGAACGAGCGTCACTCACAAAATCATTTATAAACGAAAAAAGTTAATTGTGAATGATATCTAAAAAAAAAAACAACAAACATACAAACAAGAAAAAAACGCATCAATTCCAAACAATGGTGTTTTATTGTTACAACTGACTTTGATTTTTTGCTCTTGTGTCCACAAAGCGTTACTATGCACATATCATCAAAATGCACGGCACCAGAACAGCAATACTTTAAGTCACAATCGATATTCTATTTGCCTTCAAGTTTGGTTGACTTGAGTGCAGTAGTATTAACACCATTGTCCCTCCTTGCTTATTGTCAGATTGCTTTATCATTAGGACATTTCTGGAGCAGGTTTGTCTTGATTCCACAGTTTTTTTAACATGCCATTTGCATTGAGACATAATTGACGTTTCTTGTTTGACGTAGAGTCTTTATCCTTTGGTGTAATTCAGGACTCAGCCCTAGGTCTTAACCTATTTTTTATGCATACGGACGACCTGTATGCACTCTTTTCCAGCCATTTCCTGATGATACGTAACTTAACAGCTTTTGCTATCCAATTGAAATCCATCATAACATACAAAACCTGCATAGCTGTATATAGTTCTGGTTAAGTGTCGGATGACTGAGAATCAACTGAACGGTATTAATGAGGAAACTTAAGTCTTTCCCATTCAACAAAACAGATCCTTTTCCAACCATAACAGCCCACCTTGCCGCCCCATTCCATACCTAGACAAGCATAAATTTACCATCAGCGACATGTGTCACTGGACAAGCATTAAGCTACCATCAGTGACATGTCACTGGACAAGCGTAAATTTACCATCAGTGACGTGTCACTGGACAAGCATTAGGCTATCATCTGCAAGTCAGTCTTCACAGCTTTCTGTCAGAGATATATTCCATCCATCACTCTCGCATAATTACAGCATAGTAACACGTGTCTGTGTCTTGTCTAGACTAGATTAAGGTAATATGGTGCTCGCCGGATGTCTTTAAAGATGCATAGATAAGCTGCAAAAAGAGTACAATTCAGCAGCAAGGCCTATCCTCATGGCAAGAAAACAAGACTATATCATACCTCTTACCAGAGCCCTCGCATTCAGTACAAGCCTCTGATGCATTTCTTCTCAGATTCTTTTCCAGTTTATATTTCAAATCTTCTCTTCTCTCTTCTCACCATCTCGACCATATCACTCACTGGCAAATTGCCTTACCTTGAGCAGTTGAAAGACCCAGAGAAATACATTTAGAGAATGCATCGCCTTATTCCTTACCCCAAGACAATGAAACGCGCGGCCAAAAATCATTCGCCACATTGGACGCATTTCAGAAAGCATTAACCTCCTCAGTCAATTACGTTTTTGACCTTCATTAATTCGTACAGATACTGATAACAGACATTCTTATTCGTGAATTATCAATACTATTGAGCAAATCTGAATGTATGTTGTAGGCTGCCCTTTTTTTTACATTGGAATTTGAATTGTTAATCTTATCAAATGTTGATGTGTCCTTTTTTTTATCAAACGAGATTTATTTCATTGTATGATGTGCCACCTTTATATCTTTTCACTTTTGGGGTTTTTTGGTCTTTAATTGATTTTCAATGTTGGTTTTGGTATTTTATAGTGAAGTGAACATACCTGCATTGCGTTTAGAATGTCCTAGTGATTTTAGTTCATTGTTATTTCACTTTTACGTGCCTACTTTAAATTGCAAAGCGCAGTGAGTAGGCTCATAGAGTTAGGAATCAAGCTATGTAAGTCCCCACATTATCAATACTACTACAGTATACTACTACTATTGTGCTGCTGCTGCTGCTACTACTACTACTACTTCAATTAACATCATCATCATTATAATTGTTGCTATCATTATTATCATTAGCATCATCATCATGATCATCATCATGATCATCATCATCACCACCACCACACCATCATTATTATCACCATTCTTGTTCTTTTTCTTTTACATCTTTCCCTTCCCTACTTGTTAAAGCTTATCTCTGTGCATTTTTTTCTTTTCTCTAGTGTTTTCCTTTTTTTTAATGCCAGGAAGCGTATCTATCTGCCGTACACACAACAAACATCGCACCGCGAACCCTGCACATCGATATCCTCCTACACTATTTTCATGGAATTTCTCAATTTCTTTGGGGCCAGTAGAATTTTTATTTCAATTGATCTTTTTATTTTTACATTCATTTTGCTGCCCCATTTTTCGGAGAAGTTTCCTTTTGCATCATCTTCTGTGTGAAAGTATCGTAATTTTGTTCTCCTTTTGACTAAACTAAGATTACTTAAGCATTTAAGAATGACCTGCTTTCGAATTATTTTCAAAATATTTACTTGATGTGCTCAATAGAATATTTTAAAATGATTGCAGCAAAACTTGAAACATGGTCTGCATACAGTATCTATAAATGACATTGTCATGTGACAAGACGCTTGACTGCCATCTTTACACAACTATCTTATATATCGTCCAGTTCATCTTGATTTTATGAAATATTACTTCATCTTTTTTCTAACATTATTCTACTATTAATAGATATATAAGATTTTTTTTGACAAAGCTTTCAGTTGAGTTTTAAGGTAAACCCTATAGGAATACATTTTGCATTCTTGGAACTTATCACTTCAAGACGAGTTTTGTTCCCTAGACTATTTTACATAAGATTTTAGGTCCTCCTGATAGATTCGATTTTGTTTGTTCTGTGGCATGTGTGAAACAGCTGAATCCACACTGCAGAAAGTTTGTGTTTTCGCTGTAAAAGCTTATCTTTCCATGATGCTTTACTCTGGGATGGTTTCATGAACAGTTGACAATGCAACAACCTGTGTTTTTTGTCCTCAGCTTCATGTGGCCTTTACGAACCACACCACTACATCTGCTGTAGGGGACGGGGGTTTGGTATAAACGCATTTACAAGTACATGCCTGCTGTGGCTCTTCGGCTTACAACAACAACACTCACTTCTGCTGTGGTTCACACGCGTACTTCAAACTAAAATACAGTTGTTGTGGATCGAAGGCCTATCTCCTCAAAACCCACATTTGCTGTGATGGAAAGGTGTATTCGAAACAGACAAAGGACTCTTGTTAATCCTTACAGCGACAAGGGCTTCCCAAGTTCCAGCAACGTGTCAGAGCTCGCTAATTTATTTGTAATATATCTCTTTTGTATTTTGAGAGTCACCCTATTCAAAGGCTCGTCACCTCCTCATTTGCACAGCAGTGCTCTCACTCCCGTGAGTACAATAAAACAGTAGTGTAGTTTAAAAGCTGCAGTGTTCTTTTTACTGCTCACTGTAAAACAGTAGCTTCCCAAATTCCTTGAACTGGTGCACACATGCAGTATGTGACTTGTTGAAGGTTGCTGCCTCGTGAGCACTGGAAGGGATGAGGGAGACAATACACACACACACACACACACACACACACACACACACACACACACACACACACACACACACACACACACACACACACACACACACACACACACACACACACACATATATATATATATATATATTTTTTTCTTCTCAATTTTATGTTTCCATTTTCTTCATCTTCAACCCCCTCCTCCCTTTTTTTAAAGTTCAAATCTTTGCCAAGCCATTACTATAATGACGGAAGAAATGTTAGCCTATACATATTACATATATATATATATATATATATATATATATATATATATAGATATAGAGAGAGAGAGAGAGAGAGAGAGAGAGAGAGAGAGAGAGAGAGAGAGAGACATTACATTGCATCATGTAAACAATCAGTATGTGTTATTCAGTCAGTTCAAAAGAAGTTAAAAAGATGAAAATTCCCATAGCCTGTCAGCCATTGGCGCAGTGAACTGTCAGAGTTTCACCCATGTGTATGGCACAGCATGATGGACAGCGTCACCCATCCCCTCCTTCAGACGCCTTAACCTTCCCTGAACTGAGTCAGGTGCGCATTTCCCACTGGGTGAACAAACGCTCTGACCATTTGAGAATGGACACCCTCTATTTCATCAATTACAGATGTATAGGATCATTCTTAAGCATTTTCAGGATAACATTGCCACCTCAAAGTCTCTTATTTCTCAGATCTGGACGCAGGAATAAATATTTCATTTTCAAAAAAAATCTTCAGGACCAGGATAAGGATTTGGGGAGTTGTTATATATACAACGTAGCCAATTTTGGCTTTTTATGCCCCTTCAGATTTTATTCCTTTTTTTTTTGTTGTTGTTGTTGGTCAGGTCGTTGACTAGCTCATCATTTTTATCCATCCAATTCGTTTTTCGTTTTTGTCAATAACTCATGTTTATCTATGATGTTCTTTAAAGCATTTATACTAGGTGCACGTTTAATATTGTTTGGTAGTTTGTTCCAATAGTGTGTTACTCTCTGTTACTTAATGTAAACTTTCTTAAATTTTGTTGGATTATCTTTAAATATATTGTCTGTAATGTTTCTTGTAGTGTCTACCTTTGGAGTACAAAAAGCATGCTTTGTTAACATCGTCAAACCCATGAAATATTTTGTACGTCTGTACCAAGTCCCCTTTTACTCTTCTTGCCTTTAGTGATGGTAGCTGTACGTACTTTAATATTTCTTGGTATGAATAATCTTTTATGCTATAAATCAGCTTTGCTGCTCGTCTTTGAACCCATTCTATGGCTTGTGACTGCTTTATTTGCATTGAGTTCCATATAGTGTAGCCATATTCTGGGATAGGTCTAACTAATGTTTTATATCACCATGAAAAGAGATAATGATCTTTTTGTTATTCCCATCATTCTGTTAGATTTGTTGATATTATTTGTTACATGTGTGTAAAATGATAATTTTTTTTGTCAAATGTTACACCCAGATTTTTTTTTTTTACCTCATCACATTTTGATACTTTTATTTTGTTGTCTCCAATTTTCATTATGTATTATTTCTCTTGGTTTGATTTTCCAAAATGAAGTACTTTACCTTTGGGGAGAATAAAATATAGACTCCATGTGTCTGACCATTTTACTAATGTTTCAATATATTTTTGTAAATCCTGATAGAATTTTGGAGAGTTGCATAAATCTGTGTAATCTGCAAAAAAAAATTACATGTACTCTTTAGTTCGCAAGGGAGATCATTTATGAATAAAGTAAATAATATATAGGTCCTAATATACTACCCTATGGTATACCACTTATAACATCTGCTCTACCAGAGAAGGAACTACCAATCCTAACTCTCTGGGTTCGTTTTGTCAGAAAGTCCCTTATCCAACTAAGCGTGTTTCCTGTTATTGCATAAGATTCCAATTTCTTCAGTAGTGTTTCATGTGGTACAGAGTCAAATGCTTTTCTGAAATCTTAAGTATAATACATGTATGTTTTCTCCCTTATCTATCTCTTTTATAAAGTCCTCCATCACTTCCAGAAGTTGAGTCAAACACGACCTGTTTTTGCGGAATCCATGTTGGCACTCAGCATACAGTTTATTATCAGTCATGTGCTTAACAATAGCCTCTCTATGAATGATTCTAGTATTTTACATATGATACATGTAAACTCACTGGCCTGTAATTTTCTGGGTCTGTTGTTGTTCCTTTTTTGAAAATCAGTATAACTGTTGCTGTTTTCCAGTAGGTGGGCACAATCTTCTCCTCAACTGATTTATCAATAGTATGTGTAACAGGAGTGCATCTCTCTTCACTCAGCTCTTTTAGCATTTTTAAAGGAATGACATCAGGACACAAGCTTTGTTTGGATTTAGAATTTGAAGGGTTTTTTTTTTTATCATAGCTTCAACTGAAATGTCTGCACTATCCAAAATCTTACCATTTGACTTCGAAGCTACACTTAGAGTAGGCACTGTACTTACATTTTCTTTTGTAAAAACACTAGAAAAAATGAATATAGAATATGCGCTTTCTCACTATCTGTTTCTGTTGTGTTTCCATCTTTAGTTACTAATGGACTCACTCCTGCTCTCAT